>JAQFVV010000560.1:172500-381869 GCA_028023455.1 Epiperipatus broadwayi | reverse complement strand
TGAATATATTTATTAAGAAGTGTAAAATTGTGATTTAAATATGAATTTAAAATTCAATTGTAATAGGTCTATAATTCTCTCTGTAAAGTCAACTAATGATGACCAAATCAGCTCTTAAGAGAAGACTCTGTATCCAGTACATTAATATTTGTTTTGGTCTAGCAAATCTTGGTTAAAGAGAGAACATCAAACTTTTATATAATGTTAAAAAGCCAATCCATATTTAATGATTAAAATATACTTTTTAAAACTGTGTTTTAAACCTAAAGGGACAAAAAAAGAAGCATCTAAATTCAAACTCAGGAAAGAAAATCTTCAAAATGAAAGGTGAACTACAGGACTCTTTTCAAACCTCCTTGAATTATCAATGTAGCTACATCTTGATTTAAAAGAACTGTCTGTGCATCTATGTGATATATAACCATCTCCAAAAGAAAATGAACTAAATAGTAATATTGGTGGACAATAATATCAAGTCTTCAAACATAGCCTCAAAGGAAAGAGACAATCTGTAATGTTTAATTTTTATTATTTATTTTGCTTTATTTATATAATATGTAGCATGTTTTATAGAAACTTTAATGATTATATTGATTTTAATTTTTTTAAAGTATTTAAAAATATTTAAAGGAAAAAAAATGAATTTGATCCATAAGACGCATAGAATTAAAAAAAATAGAAACAAGTTAAAAATTGTTAACATTTAATGATTCTGAAGTATATTTGCTTACGTGTATATGTTAAGAAGAAAAAAAAGGGGAAAGAGAAGAGATATATAAAATATTTTTTTCCTTTTATTATTATTATTATTATAAACAAAGTTTTATACTTAATATTAGATGTGTGAGGAATAGTTGGATGATCGTGTGAAGGGTCAGTGCATGCTATAATATATACTGATTCAATCTGCTATGAGTGTGAATGCTGGGTGAGGGTTGCTCTGTGCTTGATTTTTAAATTGAGATAATTCATAGTTTTGATTCTGATATGGTTAGACTTTGTCAATTATATCTGGACTGTCATCGATGTGTGTGTGTGTGTATGTAAAGCTACAAATGGTTATTACTGAGGTGTAGGTATTTTACCACCTCAGAAGGGAGAGATAGGAAATAACTATCTCATAGTTTATTCACTATTGCAGAGGAGTTCCTTTACCAGTTTCTAGCTCCATTTATTTTTATTAGAGTAGGGAATTATTGATATAAAATTATTTTTAGAATTGTGTAAAATGTTGTGCATGCCTATATAGAGTAAGTGTATAGACAAAGAGCTCTTCACACAATTTTAGGTCTCAGAGAATATCTCTCTCTGGCTAATGCAGACATTTGAAGTTGGGAGTTGTTGTTGTTACTGTTTGTGTTTACTTTTCCTTAATAAGATGTTGATATGGGCACATTATAAAATACTGCATGGTGATATGAAATATGTAAAGTATTTTTTAGTGCAGAGCAGGATAAAAGTTGCTTAGATAGGATGTGGGATTGAGTCAGATATATGTGTGTTGATGAAGGGGATGACAGGGATTTTAATCTGGAAGCTGACTGGTCAATGGTCGATTTTTGTGAAGGAAGGTAAATTGAATATCATCAAGCTGGGATAACATGCAGACCTATCAAGATATATACAGTCAAAAAGTGTGAATATTTGGCATGATGATGGTTTTTGAATTTAAACCTGTTTGCAGGACCAATGAGAAATTTTTCATGTCACACCATCCTTTTCAAGAAAAATATATAAGATTATTGCCAATTAGAATAATTAAAATTGATAATTATTTTGGAATAATCCAATTTATAGTGGTTGTGATAAAAAGGGGGAGCAGGAATTTATAGGTTGTCCTTAAAGTTAAAAAAAGATGTAAATACAGAATTCCGATTCCATGTGTTGGCGTTTTTAATATTCAATTAAGAAATGGGTGAAGACAATGCTTAAGTCATAAAGAAATTTAGCTAATTTAAATATGTGTTATACATCATTAGTATCAATCCTTAAATCTTATATCTTTTAATATTTGAGTGTAATGATATTATATATAAGTGTGTGTTTTATAATAATAATAATAATAATAATAATAATAATAATAATAATAATAATAATAATAATAATAATAATAATAATAATAATAATAATAATAATAATAATAATAATAATAATAATAATAATAATAATAATAATAATAATAATAATAATAATAATAATAATAATATAATCAGATTGGGAGTAACCTTAATCTGTGTGACATTGTTTATAAGAAATTTTGTAATCTTATTAAACTGAAATGTTATGTTTGATTTTGTCTTTTAAATTTTACTTTATTATGTATACATTTATATTTTCATTTTATGTTATATGTTTTACTTTCACTTTAATTGTATGTGCAAACTGTAATTGGCTTTATGTTGTTGTTTAGCACTTAAATAAATGAATTGAATTGAATTGAATTATTGTCATAAAGATTTGTTATTGTTATGAAACTACATGGGCTTGTGTTTTAATGTTTCAAATATCTCCAGAATCTACATCCAGCACCTATATTTAACACTAATATTAGGTCATATTTAAATTTAAATTATTCATTTTTAATATTGATTGATTCCATGATTGAGTTACAGTATTGATTTTTATATTGATTTTTTTCATGGTTGATTCACATAATTCATTTTTACATAATTTATTTTCATATTTAATTTGCATGATCTATTTTTATGATTTCTTTCCGTGTTTCTCCTACATAATTAATTTCCTTGATAGATTTTTATGATGAATATACATGGTATACTTCCATAGTTTACTTTCGCAAATGTGTAATAGATTTAAAGTATTGAATAAATTTGAGAAAACAGATGAAATAAAGTAGAATAAAATGAAAAAAAATTGTTAATTTTAGTATATTAAATGTAGTCATTTGATTCGTTACAATGTTGTGAATATTGCAAGCAGACATAAAATTCCTTTCCTACTTTCTGTATTTAATATGATTCCCACTAGTAAACTCACATTAAAGTTTAATATAGCATATTTGGGATCATATCCATTGCAATGTAATTGTTCATCATTGCACCATGTTAGCAGATCTCGACCTTGAGAAAGAGCAGTTCGAGTATGAAATCCAAGGGCTGTCCTGGAAATTAAGTAGCATAAATATTAAAATTGGAATTATTATTATAATAATGATCATGAATTGATAGTTGATTGAAATTCTAACATGTGTGTTTAAGGAAATAGGATTAAGGGTTATCAGATTAGAAAACGTAACACATACATTCCGTGTTATATAATTGTAAATATTGAGAGTGATGGATGCTTAAAACGAAAATAAAGATTTATTTATAATATTTTTATTCTATATTAAATTAAATAATAATTTAAGCATAAATTATGAGTTCTCTGCATCGATTACTAATTTATGTCCAATCACGTATAAATTAGAAATATATATAACATTTTCTTTAGTTACCACTTGAGATAAGATATTTATATTACAGAGGTGGAAAGAAAGCTGTCTCATTGTTATTCATTTAGTGATAAATTTATCATGAAACATTTGCATAATTGGTGCTAGGTTTGAAACTAAGACTACAATAAATTGAATGGTTTTATCATTACATTTTTTGAGAGACAATTTAATTACTTTCTCCATTATTTTCTATAGTCATAATCATAGATGATGATGATGATGATCTCTGGTGGGCATTATGACTTATATCTGAAATTTGGCACCCAGGTATACTTAGTCTTATTATTAATTTCAGTAGTTAAACACACTAGCCAACCTTGTTTGATCCCAAGGTTAACGTTAGATTCAATTGACTCGCTACTTAAAATAAATGAAATGAAATAAAATTAAGGTTAAACACATAGAGAGTAATGTTTGGCACATGTAAAGTGAATTTAATAAATAAATAAAATGAGATAAAGTTGGGGTTACTATATATATATATATATATATATATATATATATATATATTGTAACCTTATATTTTAGTATAAATATATAGAGATTGATATAACTGATATAAACATTTCTTTGTCTTCTTGGTGATTTGATTGGATTGGTTTGCATTTTGAACAGCTATTTACTTGCATTCAAGATAATTTATTGGTGAGAATGAGTAATATTTGCTTTGCTTATTGCGTGTATTATTTTAATGTATTTAAAATTGTTTTTTTTTTACATCCACTGATTTGGATCAAATATGTTTAACTTGTAAGAAATTGACAGCACACATTAAGTTTAGTAAAATGTGATTAAAAATAATAATAATTATTATTTACTCAAGATAATCTTAGAAATTATTTTAATATAAATACAAAAGCTATTTGTTTAACTAATTTTTGATTATTAGATAAAGATATAGTAATCATGTCTGCGTTTCAGTGTAAAAAAAAAGAGCGAGATTAAAGCGAGCGTTCTGGATAGCATTTCTGTGATTTATAATAAAAAAAAATGGTGTAAGAATAAAATGTATGCAAAATATCTTAAGCATATTTTTTAAAAAATAATTAATAAACCAATAAGTTAACTAAGAATGTTCATATGGATTTAAAGATAAAATGTATATTTTGTAATAATATGAGTTGCTAGATTTAAAAGTCTGTTCAAGTGAGCTAATCAAGTGGATCAAATAGCAATAATTTGCTCAATATCTGAATTTTAAAATATGTCGGAATGCTTAGCTGTAAAATGAGAATCAATATTAGGAGGTGGTATGTTTTGAAGTATTATATTACCTACAAACTAGAAGCATTAAACAAATATTTTAGTTGCAGAAGTTTTTCGGATATGAAAAAAAATATTTTTAAAAATGAAGAAGTTTAAAATCAAATTTAAATGTAAAATTGTATTGAAATGTTGGCTTAATATTTCTGCATACCACTTAGACAATAAATAAATAAAATCTTATCTGAACGTATACCGACAGTAATGTATTTACTATTACATTTGTTTATTACTTAAATAATAATAACAGTTTTTAAATAATTAACTAAAACTATTTTTTGATTTTTATCGCCAATGTTGATTTATTAAATTATTTTGCTCTGACGATTATTTCTAAATTTAAATATGGATAAATAAATTACTATAGCCTGGATATTATAAACTTGAAACAATGCTATATAAAAATGTAGAATTTAATAACTTATGAAAAACATTTTTTTATTTAACCTCTACATGTCATGTTTTTGGAATTATCTCATGTTCATAGAGCCCACATAAAACTTATTAATTTTAATCGTACTCATAATAACTAGAAGAAACGGATAAAAGCACATCTATGAAATTCGGCTGTAATAATAATTATTACCTTGTGTAATATGTATTTATTGTTCAAGACATTTTACTTTCATTTCCTGAATAATATTTAATCTTCTAAAAATGTTATACACCTTTATTTATGTATTTGAGTAAAACGAATTAATTTTAATTTTATTGTTATATGAACTTATATGTGAGGTTCATGATTTATATTTTACTATATTTAAATTAAATTCATGGAATTTAATAAAATATTTATTTGAGAGCTTTATGCTTGCGAAAATCTTGAGAATTATTAATAAATTTATGGTGTGTTAACATTTCATGAAATGTATTATGGGTCATTCCAGGGTTCTATTCCTATATTTGTGTCTTCTGTATTACATTATTATTAAGTTTTTTTTTTATTTTAAGAAGAATAAATCAGTATATTGGATGTCTTTTCTATTGAAATACCTTTCATTATGTATGAACCCACAACTGCTAAATTGATGGTGTTTTTTCTGAATTGTCAAAATAACTGAGAACGATGATTTTTGCAGTTTAAATATGAAGTAAATATTAATATTGCTTTACAATGTTAAATGGCATTAGTCTGTGCTGGTGGTTAATCTGTGGAAATTTGTAATTATATTTGTCGCTTTATGATGGTATATAAACCTATAAGGCATTCAGTGTTGTATTATTCCTATGTGTAAATGAATGCATCCACAGGAATATTATTTTACTTCATAAATACAAGTTTGGGGAAAGTATTTTGTATTGTTATGCTAAAATTATCTTCTTCCTATTATAAGTATAATCTATAAGTTTAACCATAAAGTTTAGCAGGGTATCTTATATAAATTATCCTCATAATGATTAACTGTTAATTAGTATTTTATCTGAATTGAAGTATAAATTTTCATTTTGGTTTACTGTTAGGATTATAGCTAAATCCTGCAAATATAATATTTATTATAATATTCTAGGTCTACAGTATAGGTTTATTGGTCCTGGAACTGATACATTGAGTATTTTATGATTTGCTGTTCAATTTTTGTATAGTTTTCTCAAGGCATCAATTAAATCAAATTATAATAAAATGTATGATTAGGTTTTTATAAAACTGCACCTAGGATATATTTAGTGAAGTAACCACATGGAATGATATTTTATTTTATTTATTTATTTGTTTATTTAAGTATTTATTTATTATATTAAAACACCAGATATCAATTATTTCTTAACCATAAAATTGTAAATAAATGTTGATTTATAATATTCTGAGAAAACCTTTGAATACTATTGCCCTTGGTAATTTATGATGTGCAAGGTACAATAAAATCCCCATTGCATTTTCCAAGATTTTAGCATTGTGTTGTTGATTCTAGTACATGATACAAAATTGATTGATTTTATAAACTTATAAACAGATTTACCATGAAATGATATGATGTAATTTATTTGCTTAATGATATAATTGGAAGTCATCAATATAACAAGAGTCTCATTGATATTTATTAAATTATAAATTTAAGTTAATAAGGAAACAACCCAAGTTTTCTAAGCTTATTATTATTAACAAAAGTCATAACCAGACTAGAATTTGTACCAAAATCATACATGTCATTTTTAAAAGTCATCATCTTTAATAGTTTCACATATTATACTATTTTGTCCATGGTCAGTCATAAGGTCTCATGCAATAAAAAAACTGCAGATTAAAGTTTTGGAGAATAATAAAATTACATACTTGTAATTTGTTTAATGTAATTTCACATACTGCTATGATAGGTTTTTGCAGTATACCCTGGTTGCAACCAGATTAGATTATAACAATTTCATATTATATTATTAGTTTGGATATTGTGATGTGCTCCAGATTTTGGTTATAGTCTTTGGTGCACAATGTAGATGGCACAATATGCTTTTTGGTTTGTTCTTGGCACCATAACGATTCAGCATTCAGCTACAAGATTGATGGTTACTATATATATATATATATATATATATATATATAGTATCAATCTATGTATATATATATATATATATATATATATAATAATATATATATTGTGCCCTTTTCTATAGGTCGGTAATAGTACATAACAGTCAATTACTAAAACATTTTAAATTTAGAATATGTTATTTTAATATGGTAATTGTATTAAGTCAATTATATTTTTAAAGTACAATTTAAAGCTAAAGCAAATACGTAGTATATAAAATTATAGCAAATTATTTTGGAAAATAGTTATGTAAAGCTTAAAATATTGTTTCATATGGTTGTAAAAGCTGGCCATATTAAATAAAACAGCTATAAATATTAAAAGTATATTTAAAAAATTCGATTTTAATAGTTTAAAACTTATAGTTAATAAATGCTATGTTTAAATTTGTAATCATATTTAAATAGTCAAAAATTAATATCGTACATTTTAAAATAAACTTTATGATGGTGAGAATTATATTTAATTCTATATTTTCTAAATTGTTCTTCCAAATTTTTTATAATTATTTTATATAATATAATAAGTGTATCAATTTTATTAGTCTAGGCAGAGAAATAGATTGAAAATCATCTGTCAAAGTTATTAATCACGTGATTTTTAATGTATACCCTCACACACACGCTTGTTTGAAATAATAACAAAGTTTAAAATATTTTAAAAGTTATATTATAGAATTGGATAAAATTATTGCTTATCATAAAAGTAAATAGTATTAAACATTAAGTTAACTATTGTACGTAGTGTTTTAAGTAATGTAATAAAGACGAATACAGATATATAAAAAATAAATATTTTATTTAAATAAAAATAGATAAATTGAATATTAAAAAATGGAATAGGTTATTTAAGGTTATTTTAAAAGTTATTTTAAATGTTTAAATAGTTTTAATAAAATAATAATTTATTTAAAAGTAATATTTTAAATAATATTTTAAGTTCATTACATCATAATTTTTTATTTTCAGGTATAATTCTGCTATAAATTGAAAATATGTAATTTTTTTCTCAAGCTAAAGTAAAAATTAACCAATAGGAATAGAGGTATTATTACAGAGATAAATATCGTCATAACTAAGTTATAGGGAGAGATTAATAATGTATTGAAACCAAAGAAAGGTATATTTGCAGCTCTCAAAGAGATAGTATTTTTTTTTTTTTTAAATTTTTTTATTTTAGTCAATTTTTTTTTAGTACTTTCTCATAACGTTATCTAAAAAAAACAACTAATTGATATTTTTAACAGTAACTTGCAAAAAAAAAAAAGAGAGTGTAAACTAAAAAAAATATTTTAATAATTTCGTTCAACATGCCTTGTTAAATTTTTTAAAGTTCTTTATCAGTGTATTTTATCTAAAAGTTTAACCTAAACTACGCAATAAAAAAAAATGAATATACTACAAAATAAAATGGATATAAATTGTAATGCTGAAGAAATATTTGAATATTTATTGATACAGCTTTATTTATGCATAACCGGAGAATTTTTTTTGGTACATAAAAAACCACAGCTCGGACAGCAAACGGAGTCTAATGAAAAAATTGGAGACGCATTATTATTTATAAGCTTATTCAAGATTTATTTTTTAAATGATAATAAGATAATCATATATTGCATGAATTATTTTATATAATATGATATTCAAAGGAGTAAAATGTTATATCCTTTCTAAAGGTAACATTTTTAAAAAATATTTTCGAGTGCAGAATTAAATAAAGAACCCACGAGAATATGTTATAGAAGCATTTTTGATATTAAATATCCGTTCTTCGAATTATTTAAAATGTACTTGGAAAAGATTTGTTCAAAAAAATACTTGAAGTTTTTATTTTAAAAGAAATTTATAAAAAATATTACCAAACGGAAGTTTAAATGTATCAAGAAGGAAACAGAGATAAAAAAGTGAACACATATATGAATAAAAAATGGATCCATGGAAATACAAATAGTACTTAAAAATTCATCGAATATTTTTAAAGTTATATTAGATGGATTGATGCATCGGATACACAGAGAATATTGGTAGAGAAGACTAAGAAGCTTCACGGGATTAATTAATATTATCATCCTAAAAATTAAAACCAAGGATTATTTTCTAAATTTTACTAAATGGATTAATAATTCTTTTATTTTAAACTTTAACGCACTTGGAGAACATTTTTTAAAAACTCTAGAGAAAATAATAAGCATGTTGGACTTATCTGGAAATATCGTCAAGAAAAATATGTTACTATAGTTTTGATTCTTTTTATTGTGTTAACCTAGTTTAAATCTAAATTTTTATATAAGATTAGGAAAAACATAAAAACATTAATTTATTAATATTAAAATTTTATAATATAATAATCTAATAATTTAGCTAAAAAGATTTTAATATAAAGTGTATGAGTGTGATTTTTTTTTTATATCTGCAATGCTCAAGTGGATAAAGAAAAGCCTACTGAACATGATGACTAGATAAAAGTTATTGGTAATAATAATAACTATTGATAATTTATAATGTATATATTTTTTGTTTTCTTTAGATCATCCTAAATTGGAAGAATGAAGTGTAAAAGTTTTTTATTATAAATGTAAACGCATTTTTATACAACATTTTAAAAAAACATTATGAGATAGGATTGATTTGAAAATATGCATACGACAATTTTTTGCTTTTTTTTTTTTATTAGTGATATAATCCAACATAACAAATAATTATGTGATTCTTTTAAAATTTTTATGATATGGGATATTCAAATATTGTATAAGTAGATTGTATATGATTAGACATATAGAATGATGAAGTGCACAGACTTTTCTTATAGGATAGTAAGATTGTTTAACTATTAACGAATTTTATTTATTGTTTTTGTAAATGCAGATAGTTATTTTATCAACGTAAGATGTAGAAAAATCTTGAAAAATAATGTTGGCATAGTGGCTTGGAAGTACTATAGTTAGCAGTAAACCAAGATGATATATATTTAAAATAGGATATGATAAGGAATGGGAATAATATTTAGTTTTTATGTGGTTATCAGCATAGTTAACATAGCCCTATGACTGATACACATTTTATTTGGACAGTGTTTATATTACTTTAAATATTTGATGTTCTAATAAAGCTGAAGAAACAGCTTTAACATCGTCCCTGTACTAGAGGATATTAGACAGATAAATGTCCTACCTCTTCGCACTGTACCATAATTTTGAGATATGTTAAGAATAATACTCTATCTTTCTTCCTTAGTCCTATGCATCTGTTTTCGCTATCTTTATTTCATGTAACTGCATCGTTTAGTAAGGCATTTTAAAAGAAATGATAAATAATTTAGAATTTGTGTTATGCTATCGTTTTTGGATAAGATTAGTTTATTTGCTTATAAGGAGCAGGATATTATAACTTAAAATTGAAGATCCAAAGTATCCTAAGGAAAGAAAGAATAATAAAATATATTTTGAATTTTATTTCGGAAATGAAATATATATATTTTTTAAAATAGGGTATCTAAATAAAGATTTTTTTTTTTAAAGTGATAATAATTTTAAATGTTTTAGTATTATTTTTTAAGAGAAAATAAGTATTGCATATTTTTTAAAAATACAATAGTACAAAGTAAATTATGTAAACAATATGCATAGTATATTTTTGTTTATTGATTAACAGACATGTATTGATGATTACACTTATATCATACTAAAGTAGGGCTTAAAGAAGAATATATTATGATTAGTAAACATTGTGTGATAAAGACTAAAACCTAGTACTGAATTTTGGATAATATTTTGTGTAACATCTTTGACTTTGCAAGATGAAATTTTTTTTAATATTATGAGAAATCCATACTCATAATAAAATTTTGTTTTCTATGGAATGTTTTTCTAAGTATGAATTTTTAAAATAAGATAGTTTAATAATATTAAGGATAAAATGCTGTTGCTAATAAAGTAGATAAATATATTTGTAATAAGTTAACCATAATGAGAAACCAAATAGTAACATTTTTTTTAAATTTTGTCCTAAATCTAAATAAAGATGTAATTGAAATATATATATATATATATATTTATAACCCGGTAGATCAAACTGTAAAATAAAAAAAAAGGTTAAAGATATCCACTGTAAATAGTGTAAATAAATTGTTTATTTATTTGTTATTAGTAATAAACTTTGTTAAATTTTGTTATTTAAAAAAACTTGTGTCCGAGATATTTATTTCTCCACATCGCTGCATGAAAACACGATATATGCATAATATATAATTTTGCACAAACAGGATAAATAGAGAATTATTTTAAGGATTTTAAATATTTTATTGGTATTCATTATAATTAAATAATCATAATCTTACTTTATTTTATTGGTCATAAATCAGTTATCACAATATTATATTAAATTATATGCTATCTGTTGCCACACATATTTTTTTTGTCAGATTATTAAAATGCTACCACTTATTTATTATATCATTACATGAAGAATATTATTATTGTTATTTATTATTATTATTAGTTTAAGTGTAGTTGATTATGACATAAAATCCCTTCTCATATTTTACTACCGTATTTTAAAATTAACTTAGAATAAATTTTATGAACCTGAGATTATTTTATCGAGCTAGATTATTATTAAATAGAAGATTAAGATTTAATTATTATTAGTTTAATCTTAGTAAGTAGAAGTTATTAAAGTCGTAAGAATACTATGAGTTGTTATTTGAAATAGTAATAAGGGAGGGTAGTGTTCTTATGCCATTGAGGTAGTATCCTGTAGGATATTGGCTCAATGTAATCTATCTTGTCAGCTGTATTTTTACTTCAAGTCTCATGAAAATATTAAATATTTATTTAATTTATTTTTAAATCTAATGAAATGATATTAATAAATGTAAATATATTAAATTTAAGCGTAAACAGATAATATAATAACGTGAAAGCTAAACACCTTCAAACAGATACGCTTTAAAAATGCTTAAGTGACAGCCAATCAGATGGAATAATGGCATCACATGGGACTCCAAGTTCTAAAACACAAGCCAGAACTATTAGAAAAAGATGGATCCATCTCAATCTATGCCTCAATTATATTTAAATAAGCCAGACTAAAGCATTTTAAACTAAGAGTGTGAAGCTTAAATACCTTCACATTTAATCCACTAAATATTATATATATATATATATAAATTAACAAAGTGAAATCATCCGATTTACAACGAAGAAATATTTTTAAATCTAATGAAATGATATTAATAAATGTAAATATATTAAATTTAAGAGTAAACAGATAATATAATAACGTGAAAGCTAAACACCTTCAAACAGATACGCTTTAAAAATGCTTATTTAAATATAATTGAGGCATAGATTAAGATGGATCCATCTTTTTCTAATAGTTCTGGCTTGTGTTTTAGAACTTGGAGTCTCATGTGATGCCATTATTCCATCTGATTGGCTGTCACTTAAGCATTTTTAAAGCATATCTGTTTGAAGGTGTTTAGCTTTCACGTTATTATATTATCTGTTTACGCTTAAATTTAATATATTTACATTTATTAATATCATTTCATTAGATTTAAAAAATATTTCTTCGTTGTAAATCGGATGATTTCACGTTGTTAATTTATATATATAATATTTAGTGGATTAAATGTGAAGGTATTTAAGCTTCACACTCTTAGTTCAAAATGCTTTAGTCTGGCTTATTTAAATATAATTGAGGCATAGATTAAGATGGATCCATATTTTTCTAATAGTTCTGGTTTGTGTTTTAGAACTTGGAGTCCCATGTGATGCCATTATTCCATCTGATTAGCTGTCACTTAAGCATTTTTAAAGCGTATCTGTTTGAAGGTGTTTAGCTTTCATGTTATTAATTTATTTTTATAAACTGAACCTTATTCGTATTTAAAATTTGAGCTAGTGAAATATTTTAATTTTAATACTGAATATTTTAGTTATTAACTATTAACTGAGCTAGAACCCGTTTTATTTTATAACATATATTATCTGAAGTGAAGATGCACGAGAGCAAGGTCAGATTATGGTGCCAGCAACGTGTTGGGCCTGAGTGCTTAAAATGGGAGAGTATAATGGGCTTACATGATATGGAAACGTCTCGGTTAGATTTTGCTCTTCCTGCGTGACTGCGCGATGTGTGGTTGGGACTACAATCGATAGGTCAGATTGTGGTACCCAAACATTTAGGCCAAGATATATTAGGAAAGTAATTAAAAATATAATACAATAGTTAGTATTTGAATTTGTTCGCGTAACTTTAGAGATTATTGATAGTATATCTCACAGAAAATAGATAATTTAATCTTTTATTATAGCAATAATTATTTAGGATTTGATTATTATAGTGAACTAAGTGTTTATTATTAAAACTATTGCAATTTTATGTGGTATATAATCTGATTGTTTAAGGAAAATATTATTATATTATTTGTAAAACAATTAGCAAATAAAATTTTAAAATATGCATATGTGACTTACGATTATTTTATTACATATTATTACCATGTCAATTATTGAAATATTAACGATATATTTTCAAAATATTTTATTATGTGCAAAATATCTGTTAATCATGCATGTGGGAAATAATGTTGTGACACACATAATGTTAATCGTTATTGTTATTTAGGATTAGATTGTATAAAGTGTAAAGGAGGTATTATCTATGGTTTATTGTGGGTGATGGTTAGATGGGGATAAAAGAAACTGGTAAGGAACTATTTTTATGAAAAATTAATAGTAATATATTGTTTAAATTTTGAGTTTTGAAAAGCATATTTGTAAAAAAAAAAAAAGAATAATCAAGATAATAATTTAGAGAGTGAAATATCTGAGTTTATTGTCGATGATAGTTTTGAAGAAAAACGAGAAATAGAAAACTTAATCGAAATGGAAACAGTTGTAGATAGTGTCCAAATTACAGATAGTAAGATAAAAGAAGAGGTTATGGAAATTAAAACAGTGGAAGAAAAGATAATAGTGTCTAAAAAGGAGAAAAAGAACGCCCAGAATCTTCAAATGATGTTAATGTTTAGAGAGATGTTAGATTCTTTGAAAAAAGCTCTTAATGAAAATATGAATAAAAATAGAGAAGAAATTAATGAAAATATGAGTAAAAATAGAGAAGATAGTAATATAAAATTTGATGTTCTTAATGAAAATATGATTAAAAATAGAGAGGATACGAAAGCTCTTAATGAAAATATGAGTAAAAATATTGAGTCTCTTAATGAAAACCTAAATAAAACAAATATAAGATTAGAATCTCTTAGTGAAAATGTGGACAAAAATAGTAGTGAAATCAGAACTTGTGTAAAAAGTATGAATCAAAAACTTAATGAAACCTGTAAGACGGTAGAAGATTTTAAAGTGGAAGTACAAGATAAATTTAATAATTTTGATTTGAGATTTGATAGCAATGAAAAAGTCATTGGTTCTTTAAAGGAGGAAATAGAGCATATAGATTATAAGAATCAGGAATTGCTAAAAAATAAGTTTTCCGAATTTTCTGAGAATACTATAAAGGGTTTAAGCAAACAAATAGAAGAATCTATCAATCAGTGTCAGATAAACAATAGCAACTTAAATCAGAAGCTTAATAGTAATAAATCAGATGTTGATCACGAAATTGGAGAAATAAAAGATCATATAGGTCGTATGGATGAAAATTTTAAAATTGTTAAGGAAGAGGTAGTTCAGACTAAAATAAGTATTAAAGAGGAAGTTCAAAAAGAAGTAACGAGAAAATTAAAAGATTTAGGGATACAGAACTTTGAAGGACAGATAGTAAGTAAGAAAGTATCTCATGAAATAAGTAGTAAATCTGTTAAAATAATTAGTACAGATTCGGAGAAGAGTAAAGAATCTATTAATTTAATTAGTGAAAATGTAGTAGATGACAAAGAAATTGCAGAGACTGTAGATGAAGAAAATCCACAATTCATTGAGATAGTTAATAAAGATATTAACTTATGTAGTAATTGGATAGCAGAAAACATAGATTCTGTTAAATTAGGAGATAAAGATAGATATAATGATGTATCATTTGTTAAGATAGCAGATGACGAATTTAAAAAAGATGAGTCTTATATTAAATTCGCTAGTAAAGAAACCAAGTTATTTGTTGAAAAAACTATTATAGATAATAAAATGATTTATGAAGAAAAGGAGATTCATAAAAAATCTATTGAAATAGTTAATAGTAGGAATGAAATATACAAAAGAATATTGAAAAATCCCAAAGAATATTTTAAATTGACTAATGAAATGATAGGAGTGAGTAAATCCTATGAAAGAGTAGTTGGTGAAAGAACTATAGATCAACTGAAAAGTTTTAAAAAATATTATATTGATGACAAAAGATTTGGTAAATCTACAGGGATAAAGTTTATCTCTTCAGAGCAAAAGTATTTAAAGTTGTTGAAACATGAGTTACCAAAAATTATTGATAAAAGTAGTAATAAATTTAAAAATAAAATGCAAGATGTGATACCTAAATGTAGTGTTAATGATAGAAATATTCGTTTACAATTTAATATTTCTAAAGAAATATTGTTTAAAGGAATTAGAAACTTGATACCTAATAGTGAATTTATAAGAGAAAAATTTAATCAGAATAAAGATATAAGCAAGATAAAAGTAAGACTTAAATGTCTAAAGCACGAGAAATTCATGACATATTTTCTTAATAATGATCTTAATAAAGAAAAGAAGATAGGAACAGCTAAGGTGAGACTTAAGGAAGTCGAGAGAGAATTAAAGTTTAGATTTAGAAAAGAAAATACCTAGTGATTAAGACAAATAATTTCTAGATAAGACGTATATTTAAAAAAAAATATATTATAGCCTTATTTTTTTTTACTGAACAAATATAAAACTTTAAAATGTCATAACCTTCAAAGAAATCAATTTAAGAAATTTCTTGAGTTATATGAGGGTCCATATAAGATTTTTAGCAAAGTAGGAGAAAATGCTTTCATGTTGACTACACCAGATGGTGAAAAAGGGACGTACAATGCTAGGAGTCTAATCCCATACCCATCAGAAGTGTAGAAATAATGTCCAAATATTTTATAAGTTTGTATTAAAAACAGTATATTCTTTTATATTTCAGTAGTATAAGATAGAATTTGGTTATAGCAAGTGATAAAGCTATTAAGTGTCAATGAATAGAGTAAATGATAGGATAGATGTTTAATTTAAAATTTTTGTTCGAAGGAGGAGGTTATGTGCCCTTTTCTATAGGTCGGTAATAGTACATAACAGTCAATTAGTAAAAAGTTTTAAATTTAGAATATGTTATTTTAATATGGTAATTGTATTAAGTCAATTATATTTTTAAAGTACAATTTAAAGCTAAAGCAAATACGTAGTATATAAATTTATAGCGAATTATTTTGGAAAATAGTTATGTAAAGCTTAAAATATTGTTTCATATGGTTGTAAAAGCTGGCCATATTAAATAACACAGCTATAAATATTAAAAGTATATTTAAAAAATTCGATTTTAATAGTTTAAAACTTATAGTTAATAAATGCTGTGTTTAAATTTGTAATCATATTTAAATAGTCAAAAATTAATATCGTACAATTTAAAAATAAACTTTATGATGGTGAGAATTATATTTAATTCTATATTTTCTAAATTGTTCTTCCAAATTTTTTATAATTATTTTATATAATATAATAAGTGTATCAATTTTATTAGTCTAGGCAGAGAAATAGATTGAAAATCATCTGTCAAAGTTATTAATCACGTGATTTTTAATGTATACCCTCACACACACGCTTGTTTGAAATAATAACAAAGTTTAAATTATTTTAAAAGTTATATTATAAAATTGGATAAAATTATTGCCTATCATAAAAGTAAATAGTATTAAACATTAAGTTAACTATTGTACGTAGTGTTTTAAGTAATGTAATAAAGACGAATACAGATATATAAAAATTAAATATTTTATTTAAATAAAAATAGATAAATTGAATATTAAAAAATGGAATAGGTTATTTAAGGTTATTTTAAAAGTTATTTTAAATGTTTAAATAGTTTTAATAAAATAATTTATTTAAAAGTAATATTTTAAATAATATTTTAAGTTCATTACGTCATAATTTTTTATTTTCAGATATAATTCTGCTATAAATTGAAAATATGTAATTTTTTTCTCAAGCTAAAGTAAAAATTAACCAATAGGAATAGAGGTATTCTTACAGATAGGGGGAGATTAATAATGTATTGAATCCAAAGAAAGGTATATTTGCAGCTCTCAAAGAGATAGTATTTTTTTTTTTTAATTTTTTTATTTTAGTCAATTTTTTTTTTAGTACTTTCTCATAACTTTATTTAAAAAAAAAAAAAAAAACTAATTGATATTTTTAACAGTAACTTGCAAAAAAAAAAAAAAAAGAGAGAGTGTAAACTAAAAAAAAATATTTTAATAATTTCATTCAACATGCCTTGTTAAATTTTTTAAAGTTCTTTATCAGTGTATTTTATCTAAAAGTTTAACCTAAACTACGCAATAAAAAAAATGAATATACTACGAAATAAAATGGATATAAATTGTAATGCTGAAGAAATATTTGAATATTTATTGATACAGCTTTATTTATGCATAACCGGAGAATTTTTTTTGGTACATAAAAAACCACAGCTCGGACATCATACGGAGTCTAATGAAAAAATTAGAGACACATTATTATTTATAAGCTTATTCAAGATTTATTTTTTAAATGATAATAAGATAATCATATATTGCATGAATTATTTTATATAATATGATATTCAAAGGAGTAAAATGTTATATCCTTTCTAAAGGTAACATTTTTAAAAAATATTTTCGAGTGCAGAATTAAATAAAGAACCCACGAGAATATGTTATAGAAGCGTTTTTGATAATAAATATCCGTTCTTCGAATTATTTAAAATGTACTTGGAAAAGATTTGTTCAAAAAAATACTTGAAGTTTTTATTTTAAAAGAAATTTATAAAAAATATTACCAAATGGAAGTTTAAATGTATCAAGAAGGAAACAGAGATAAAAAAGTGAACACATAGATGAATAAAAAATGGATCCATGGACATACAAATAGTACTTAAAAATTCATCGAATATTTTTAAAGTTATATTAGATGGATTGATGCATCGGATACACAGAGAATATTGGTAGAGAAGACTAAGAAGCTTCACGGGATTAATTAATATTATCGTCCTAAAATTTAAAACCAAGGATTATTTTCTAAATTTTACTAAATGGATTAATAATTATTTTATTTTAAACTTTAACACGCTTGGAGAACATTTTTAAAAACTCTAGAGAAAATAATAAGCATGTTGGACTTATCTGGAAATATCGTCAATAAAAATGTTACTATAGTTTTGATTCTTTTTATTGTGTTAACCTAGTTTAAATCTAAATTTTTATATAAGATTAGGAAAAACATAAAAACATTAATTTATTAATATTAAAATTTTATAATATAATAATCTAATAATTTAGCTAAAAAAATTTTAATATAAAGTGTATGAGTGTGATTTTTTTTTATATCTGGAATGCTCAAGTGGATAAAGAAAAGCCTACTGAACATGATGACTAGATAAAAGTTATTGGTAATAATAATAACTATTGATAATTTATAATGTATATATTTTTTGTTTTCTTTAGATCATCCTAAATTGGAAGAATGAAGTGTAAAAGTTTTTTATTATAAATGTAAACGCATTTTTATACAACATTTAAAAAAAAACATTATGAGATAGGATTGATTTGAAAATATGCATACGACAATTTTTTGATTTTCTTTTATTAGTGATAAAATCCAACATAACAAATAATTATGTGATTCTTTTAAAATTTTTATGATATGGGATATTCAAATATTATCTAAGTAGATTGTATATGATTAGACATATAGAATGATGAAGTGGACAGACTTTTCTTATGGGATAGTAAGATTGTTTAACTATTAATGAATTTTATTTATTGTTTTTGTAAATGCAGATAGTTATTTTATCGATGTAAGATGTAGAAAAATCTTGAGAAATAATGTTGAGATAGTGGCTTGGAAGTACTATAGTTAGCAGGAAACCAAGATGATGTATATTTAAAATAGGATATGATAAGGAATGGGAATACTATTTAGTTTTTATGTGGTTATCAGCATAGTTAACATATCCCTATGACTGATACACATTTTATTTGGACAGTGTTTATATTACTTTAAATAATTGATGTTATAATAAAGCTGAATAAATAGCTTTAACATCGTCCCTGTACTAGAGGATATTAGGCAGATAAATGTCTTACCTCTTCGCACTGTACCATAATTTTGAGATATGTTAAGAATAATACTCTAGCTTTCTTCCTTAGTCCTATGCATCTGTTTTCGCTATCTTTATTTCATGTAACTGCATCATTTAGTAAGATATTTTAAAAGAAATGATAAATAATTTAGAACTTGTGTTATGCTATCGTTTTGGGATAAAATTAGTTTATTTGCTTATAAGGAGCAGGATATTATAACTTAAAATTGAAGATCCAAAGTATCCCAAGGAAAGAAAGAATCATAAAATATATTTTGAATTTTATTTCGGAAATGGAATATAAATTTTTTTTAAAATAGGGTATCTAAATAAAGATATTTTTTTTTAAAGTGATAATAATTTTAAAAGCTTTAGTATTATTTTTTTAAGAGAAAATAAGTATTGCATATTTTTTAAAAATACAATAGTACAAAGTAAATTATGTAAACAATATGCATAGTATAAATAGTCAAAATAAAAGTCATAGATCAATTCATAGATCACATGACCCTATCTCTTAAGCTTGTAAGTTATAAACAGTGAGGATTGCCTATTCCTCTACAAGCTTTATGATAAATGCTTAGCCAGAGCCAGCACTTAAAATATCTCTGTCAGGAACCCCTCCCCAAACCCCTGACCATGGTTTCATGCTTTGGCACTCCTCAGAGAGGTGTCAGGGTAGGTTCAGACACTAGATCTAAAAATACCAACCCAAAGCTAAGCACTTAGCTAAAAGTTATCTATTGAGTGGAAAATCTGAAATTTTCAGACATGTATATGTCTTCAAACCCAGCTATCCAACTCAAATAGCTATATGGGGCTGATAGATCTTCAGCCATGCCATATAGTAGTAGTCATAGCAATATAAAATTGCATAAGACTTTTTGGCAGAGACTATAAATAGTCAAAATAAAAGTCATAGATCAATTCATAGATCACATGACCCTATCTCTTAAGCTTGTAAGTTATAAACAGTGAGGATTGTCAATTCCTCTACAAGCTTTATGATAAATGCTTAGCCAGAGCCAGCACTTAAAATATCTCTGTCAGGAACCCCTCCCCAAACCCCTGACCATGGTTTCATGCTTTGGCACTCCTCAGAGAGGTGTCAGGGTAGGTTCAGACACTAGATCTAAAAATACCAACCCAAAGCTAAGCACTTAGCTAAAAGTTATCTATTGAGTGGAAAATCTGAAATTTTCAGACATGTATATGTCTTCAAACCCAGCTATCCAACTCATAGTATATTTTTGTTTATTGATTAACAGACATGTATTGATGATTACACTTATATCATACTAAAGTAGGGCTTAAAGAAGAATATTTTATGATTAGTAATCATTGTGTGAGAAAGACTAAAATCTAGTACTAAATTTTGTATAATATTTTGTGTAACATCTTTGACTTTGCAAGATGAAATTTTTTTTTAATATTATGAGAAATCCATACCCATTATAAAATTTTGTTTTCTATGGAATGTTTTTCTAAGTATGAATTTTTAAAATAAGATAGTTTAATAATATTAAGGATAAAATGCTGTTGCTAATAAAGTAGATAAATATATTTGTAATAAGTTAACCATAATGAGAAACCAAATAGTAACATTTTTTTTAAAAAGTTTGTCCTAAATCTAAATAAAGATGTAATTGAAATATAATTTTTTTTTTTTTATAACCCGGTAGGTCAAACTGTAAAATAAAAAAAGGTTAAGGATATCCACTGTAATAGTGTAAATAAATTGTTTATTCATTTGTTGTTAGTAATAAACTTTGTTAAATTTTGTTATTTAAAAAATTTTGTGTCCGAGTTATTTATTTCTCCACATCGCTGCATGAAAACACGATATATGCATAATATATAATTTTGCACAAAAAGGATAAATAGAGAAATATTTTAAGGATTTTAAATATTTTATTGGTATTCATTATAATTAAATAATCATAATCTTACATTATTTTATTGGTCATAAATCAGTTATCACAATATTATATTAAATTATATGCTATCTGTTGCCACACATATTTTTTTTGTCAGATTATTAAAATGCTACCACTTATTTATTATATCATTACATGAAGAATATTATTATTGTTATTTATTATTATTAGTTTAAGTGTAGTAGATTATGACATAAAATCCCTTCTCATATTTTACTACCGTATTTTAAAATTAACTTAGAATAAATTTTATGAACCTGAGATTATTTTATCGAGCTAGATTATTATTAAATAGAAGATTAAGATTTAATTATTATTAGTTTAATCTTAGTAAGTAGAAGTTATTAAAGTCGTAAGAATACTATGAGTTTGTTATTTGAAATAGTAATAAAAGGGGAGAGTGTTCTTATGCCATTGAAGTAGTATCGTGTAGGATATTGGCTCAATGTAATCTATCTTGTCACCTGTATTTTCACTTCAAATCTCATGAAAATATTAAATATTTAATATATTTACATTTATTAATATCATTTCATTAGATTTAAAAATATTTCTTCGTTGTAAATCGGATGATTTCACGTTGTTAATTTATATATATATAATATTTAGTGGATTAAATGTGAATGTATTTAAGCTTCACACTCTTAGTTCAAAATGCTTGAGTCTGGCTTATTTAAATATAATTGAGGCATAGATTAAGATGGATCCATCTTTTTCTAATAGTTCTGGCTTGTGTTTTAGAACTTGGAGTCCCATTTGATGCCACTATTCCATCTGATTGGCTGTCACTTAAGCATTTTTAAAACGTATCTGTTTGAAGGTGTTTAGCTTTCATGTTATTAATTTATTTTTATAAACTGAACCTTATTCGTATTTAAAATTTGAGCTAGTGAAATATTTTAATTTTAATACTGGATATTTTAGTTATTAACTATTAACTGAGCTAGAACCCGTTTTATTTTATAACATATATTATCTGAAGTGAATATGCACGAGAGCAAGGTCAGTATATATATATATATATATATATATATTGTAACGGTATGTTTGATATACCCGGATGTTCCGGTCTGCAAATACATTTGAACACACAAATCAACTTTAACAATCAGCTGGTTTGTCCATAATATATATATATATATATATCAAGGTGATAGTGCCCAATGCACCAAACCTGTCCATTCATGTATATAGGTGAAAGAGAGCAAGCTCACATCTAACTACTGTCGGATCTAGGGTCTTCATATAGGATGCTAGAGATAAAACGATAAAATAACTGACTTTGATTACATCCATCTTCAATAGACTATCCTAAGCATCATCCACTAAATTTACATGCAATCCAAATCAGTTCATCTCACATCTTACCACTCTTTTCCAAAACCGTTGCCTCAGATATTCAAACTTAGGAAGAATTCGCATTTGACTCTCTTAACAGGTATGTTTCTATTAATACTTTTAATTAATAACTAAAATAATGTCCTATCTATTAAACAAAATATAACCTGTATTTAATGTTCTCTCCCATGCTTATTAAACAATAATGTGGATGTGTGCATGTTTAAAACCTAGGCCATTAAATGCAATGTAACTGCTTAATTGAATGTAAATGCTGTATCAACAAAACTACAGAGGTCCTGTTAATTAACACACATTCATAATATTTATTTACAAACAAAAATATAATGTATTTAAACATAAATATAAATTCTTAAACACTTTAGAAAAGCAAAGAATATTTCTATATGGAAAAATATTTTTAAAAAAATCTCAATAAAGAAAAATATTTAAAAAATGATGCCCATAAATTAATTGGATATCTCTATGTATTTACAGTTTCTATTGTCTAGGCTCATAATAATAAAACAAATGATTAATTCACAATGAGATTGCCAACTCTAAGTAAATTTAACTGCAATTTCATATATAATAATCGTGAAAAAATATAATGATAACACAACACAGAATATGATAGAACATAAGATAAAGAATACTATTTAAAAGAAAAATGTTAGTCATTTATTCACTTTATCTTAAGAAAAATTAGTAACATATATATAAGTAGCCATGTCATGTGGTACATATTTTATATCAGTGGCTTTTAAAAAAAAATAATAAAAAAAAATCTCTTACCGTAAAATAGTCTTGTGAAGAACTTAATTGTTTGTGCATATTTCTATCTCACATCTGTCGGTAGAAAGTAAATCATCTAAACTTTATTTAAAAAAAATAAACTTTTCAACCTATCCCTTCCCCCCTTTACTCTCTTGATATTTTCCTATATTGGATTGTTCCCTCTATATAATTAGCAAAAACATTTTCCATATATTAGCTGAGATAAAAAAAAATTAAAAATGAAAATACAAATTGATACAATAGAAAATAAAACATAATTTACAATTTTCCTTTATGCAAAGTTTTTACGGTTGATGCATTTTGTTAAATAGATGTTGGTAGAACTCCAGTTTGATTGACAAAGCATCCTGACGTATTTCAGTGGGCAGTCAGTGTGTATTTGGGTGTTATTCATCCCATAAATTTTTATCCGGTGTAAATGTCAACTCCTCAGGCAATCAGTCAGTCATATCTTTATATTTTTATATGGTCATAGTCAATAGAAACAACGTTTCAACCCCGACACAATTACACGTTTTAGGCAAACATCAGGTTACTTTTCTTTTTTTTTTTGAAAATTTAAATGAATAATGATTTCCACTTATCTATCAAATAAATCAGAGTAATGTTCCATCCATTTCTTTTATTTTTTTATTCGAATGTCGAATTAATTAAGAAATTTTTTCTATTTTGTAGAACAATATAAAACTATAATCCTTCTGATCTAACTAGCTTGACCAATCTTTTTTTTTGCCAACCAAAAGAAGCAGATGATTTCTTAATTGTTTCCTTTTTATCTTGGAGCTATTTCTATTACTTGAAAACAAGCGTTTCAGCTTTTAAAATATTTTTTTACATTGATTCATATTGATTCACTTTCTACTGCTATAATTATGTTTTTTTTTAATTTTATTTAAGTCTTTGTCAAATCAATGAACACAATACAAAACAAACGACCAACATATACATCTGGGTCTCTTTTTACGTGGACTTATTTAACATGAATTTGAAGTTATGTGATTTGGGTTTCACCGGAAGTCGACCTCTGATAATGCGCTATTACTTTAAACAATAAGTTTTGCGCACTTATGTTACATTGAAAGTAATAGCACATTATTGGAATTCTACTTTCATCTTAATAATTTCAATATTTTCAGTACTTTATAATAGTAAGATTTTATGCAATAATGAAATTAAAATCATGATTTCCACATTTTATGTATACACACATTAAATTTTACAAGATTATAATGTAAATTTGTTCAAACATTGTGCGTGTTAATTTTTCATATTAAATCACATTTTGTTTTTGCTTTTTAAAAAAGAATGTAATCAATTATTAATCATTTAGTGTCCACAAGTTTATTTTTAAAAGGTCAGTAATAGCAGTGGACACAATTAAAAATTAAAATCTGATTTTTAATTGTAATTAACAATTTAAAAATTACTTACGGGAGACTTGAAATTAAAGTGATGTAAAATGAAATTTGATTTTTAAATGAAATTGAAAATTAAAGACAAAAGTAAGAATTTAATTTTTCGTTGTTAGTTTTAATTAAATTTTTCCCAGCAGTGGTGAATAAATGTCTTTTTATTATCATAAGTCTAAGTTCATAAACAATTAATAAAATCATCAGCATCGTCAACAGAAAACCATTAACACAACATGAGAGTGAACTTGGCACTAGTTGTATTTTCTCTTGTGAGAATAATTGCTAAGATATTCTTGACTTCTTTTAAGGAGAAGCCAAATACATCACATCACATCACATGAGAATCTGATTTTTTACTAGTTTGCAAACAAACGTGTTTTTGGGAACGATAATAATTAAAATGTGTATGAAAAATGTAAATTACTGTACTGTAAATTATGCATAATAATATATTATTATGAATAAAATTAAATATTATAGTTAAAAAAAAGTTTGTCTTGTATCAATTTTTTTTTAATTTGAAATTTTTTATTAGTCATAATTTATTTCCTTATTTTTTTTTTTGCGCAAATTTTAAAGTAATTTTGTGTTGGTGCTTTGCTTTTATGCAAATTTTAAAAAATCACAGACCACATCCCCCCTCCCTTTTCAATGTAACTTACATCTATTTTTGTGTGATTTTGTTTGCACGTGTTTTCTGAGGAACCTATCTATCGCATAAAATGAGACCCAGTTGTATATAACTGTGTACAACTTTTTTTAATTAAGATTGATGTTTTCTTAGTAATAAAATTTTATTACTAATATTTATGTGTGGGTATTTTTTATGGTCAATTACCCATCATTAATAACTACTTAGTAAGTAGTTATTCCACTGTTAAGAAAAAAATATTAAAACTATAAAAACATTATCCAAAAGTGCTCTAGCAAAATCTTTTTATCTTTCTATCTGCTAATTTTTAAAAAAAAACATATTTCATTATTTCAGATTGCTTAGATAGGTTGTTGGATAGTGATTTTTAGTGATATTGTACTGAAACGTCAGCATTTAGCTTTTTCACTACACGAAATATCCTGCAAATAGTAATAATAATATGACTGCTTTTATCCGTGAAAATATTAGAATTAACATATATATATATATATATATATATATATTGCTGTTCAATTTTATGGTATGAACCTCGCCATCTATGTTTCTCTAGATGATACATATCCTTGTTCACTAATCTCTCTCCTGCTCTTCCCTAGAGACTTACTGGATTTTGAGGACTACATGAACTAGAGTATCTATTGCCATGCATGAATTGGCTCAAAAAATGAGGTCAGTTCTAAGATATATCAGTATGTCTACTGAACCATACCCTCATAAATACAATATCTTAATTAATATAACCCTAACATTTTTTTATGTTCTCTCACTTTTTCTTAACTTTATTACCATTTCTACGGTTAACTATTAGTTGGTGATGAAATTATTTATTTCATACTATTCTATAGATTGACCAATATATGATATAATATATCTAGCACTGTATGTATTTCTAATCTCTCCTTTCATATTTAACCCAAAATATTAAGATCTATCTGTTTTACTATGACATATGATCCCTTTAGTGATCTCAAAATTGCTTATACTTGTTTTTTGGGGGTTTTGTTTTTGTTGGTAAATTTTCATAAGCACTATCCCTATCTGAAATCTATATGGATATTCCTTCTCATTCTTCTCAGTTTTGCTTTACCATATAACATTTCATGGTTTTTTTTAACTACTTTAGTTTTTATGTCATGATGTACAACTGTGGGTAATTATATATATACTTTCATGAATGGTATTATTGATTCATAGTATTATTGTGTTGAAATGACTCAATTTTTTTTTATGACTTATGACATGTGTATCTGAAATCTTTGCTTCAACTGACTTTTAACATTGTTTTGAACATTGACATTACCAAAAACTATTTTACATATATACAATAAGTTAATTTTCCCTTTTTGGAAAAGTATATTAGGGTTTGACCATTTTCAAAATAACATTTCACATTTCAAGTCTGCAACTTTTGACGTCTGTCCCATATTACATTCTATTTTTTTAGGCATCATCATCCATTTGCCTAATAAATGTATATGGACCTTCATACATATTGTATATAACTTATGGTAATGTGAACCTTTTTGGATATTACTGTCTAATATGGCTGTTCTCAATATCACTTGATAATTCTCTATGATTTGAACATCCTTCTGATTATGGAAACATTTTATGTCCCATAACATATTTTTAAGATTATCCAATCTATAAATTTCACCTGCTTTAATGCAATCATCTTTTATAAAGAGACAGTTTTCTTCCATAATAATCCTTTGAATAACTAAAAGCTTTCTCTGAATCTGATTATTATGATTGCAAATATTTTTAAATTTTGATTGCCTATTGTGACAATTTTCTTCTGTGATAATCTTTGGAGCATATAATAATCCTTTTTGGATTCTATTACTATATTTATGACTTTTATATCTAGAACAAACTTTGTTTTTCTGAATATTTGATGCTTGTATTAATTTGCATCTCTTGGTTATTTAATCTTTCAACTTCTACATTATTCATGGATAAGTTTAATAAATATGAATCAGTGTCACTCTGACATATTTTTGGAATCACTTCTCCCAAAATAAAATTGATAGAATGAATTTCTATCTCATCTTTAGATACTTGAAGAGTACAACTAATAGAAAATTCTTGATCAAATGAAGTTTCAGCAAAAAAGAGTGTTTAGTGCCATTATTAGTTTCAAAACTAAAAACAGGCATATTCTTTAGTAAGATATTGTCTTGTTGAGGTTGATTTGAGTGGTGGATAATCATCTCATCATCTTTTTTACATAAAAAAGACCAATCTCCAATGAGTGAACATGTTGAACCAGATGAAGATAGAATAGGTTGACTGGTATATGCAGTTTAACATGACTATGTGCTCTCTGCAGACTACCTAAACACTGTTCATAGCTTTTTACATCATTTGAATCATGTTCAGTATTGCCAGCTGAGTACATAAAGTAATAAATTTTCCATCCATAATGAATGAAAACCATCCCATACTAAGAGAGCACAGTTTTAAAACTATAGCATTATTCCAAATGTAGAGATTATATTGATCACGAATGATAAACCAATCATGCCAATGATAAAATTCACCACAAAATTTCATTTCAAACTTTGATTGTAGTATCCTTATTGATAAGTTTTCCACTTTCCAGTGTAACTCCCGTGTCATGGTCAGAAACTGTGGCAATTACTTCAATATTATTTTTCTCATGGTTCATTTCAGACTTTATATCAGCAACATCATTCTTGGTTGTCATACTACTTATCATATTTTTGAGATTTGTGTCCACATCTTTGAGCATCTGGGCCAATTGTGCCATTATTATGGTTTCTTCCCTAGCTTGGACAACTTCAATTCGAAGTGACTGAACTATTTCAACAATAGTTTCTTGGGCCTCAATAGTCATTTCATCATCTTAACATGTCTGTGGAAAGTGGTCGCCTTCAGTGACAGACTCCCCAGATGTCTGACTAGGCAAAGACCCTCCCTCATGGCAAATCTCATCTTCACCTATCACAACATCACTAACTTTACTCTTCTCTACTTCAATATCACTTATTTCTCCTTGGAAAACTTCTGTATCCATACTCAATAATTTGTTTCTATTTCTTAATAGCATTAATTATTTTAAACAACTTTTAATTATAAAAAAATATTATAATAGTTAATTATCTCAGGGTTTTACATTCTCCCCAACTATACCATATACAACTTTAACTTCTATATCAAATTTTTATTTGATTTTGACTCTCCAGATCTAGATTAGTTTTTACACTGCCTAACTTCTCTACTTTAGTATCAATTACTCTGGATTTAATTGTTTTACAAGCCTCTGTCTATTGATCCCGCATTCATTCTTTATATGCACTTATTTATTTATTTATTGATTTTTTTACCAATTTTTTATTTTAGATGTTTTATGTTTTTATCTAATATTTAGGTATGTTATTTATTTGTTGTAGGCATATATACAATAGTGGTTTAGTATTAATTGAACTTATTATATAAGTGGCAAATTTAAAATTTTTCAATATTTTTTTTTTTTTTAAATTTCTGTCAAATGGCTAATCCTCCCTTGCAACCATAATATATTCATGCCTAAACGTTTGGGCACCAGATATAATGGTATGGTTGACATACCCAGATGTTCCGGTCTGCAAATACATTTGAACACACAAATCAACTTTATATATATATATATATTATGGACAAACTCCAGTCCGCAAATATATTTGAACACACAAATCTACTTTAACAATCAGTTGGTTTGTCCATAATATATATATATATATATATATATATATATATATATATATATATATATATATATATATATATATATATATATATATATATATATATGCACACACACTGATATTGTGTGCCATGTAACACACATGTTACATTATATATAATAAATATAATTGTAATTAAGTATATTATAAGGCTTTTATCATTATATTTTCTACTTGTATTGTTATTACAATAATTTTAAATAATTGTCATTTTATTTGCATTATATATATATAGATGAAGTGCGTTTTTGGACTGATGCAGATAAATACTGATTATTTGTTGGAAGGAAGAAATTTCTGTGTTATCGTAAGGAGACCAATGGAAGATGACCAAAATATTGTTCTGTTGAGAGTAACATTTAAGTTTGATAGCGATAGTAGTCCTCTTGCTATTTATAATGTAACAGGGGGAATGTCATATTCTTATTCAAATACATTTAGACAGTATACTGGAATAGATAACTTCTGGAGCTATCGATATCTTTGTTTCCGGAAATTTGTTAGAGAAATAATTGATAAAAATTTAACTGCAACATTAACGTATATCATTAATGGAGAACCACATATTTATATATACTATATGCTATTATATGAAGGTCAGTATTTTATGTACGAATGTGTTAGGGAAAAATACAACTATTGTTTTGGTTATGACAGTAATAAATATAATATGTTGGTAGTCTATTTATTTTTTTGACATTTTTAAAAATTAACCAATGTTTATTGACTGCAGAAATTAAGACTTTTACATATTATTAGAATGATTTTTTTTTAAAATTTGCATATTAACTTAAACAAGTTCATTATAAACTATAATAAATAGATAAAATATACATGTAACAGAAAGCATATTAACAAAAGAAAAGAAAAATATCATTCTCCCAATTAAACAAGTAAAATGTCTAATTGTGGTAAAATGCAGGCAATGGTTAAGTTAAATACAAATTTCAATTTTAATTAGCTGAGCCCATTTGAAAACATTTATCTTCTTATGAAACAATAAAACTTCTTGAAAACACTCAGCCAATTAATATTACAAATTGTACTTAACTTCATTAATGCCTGTGTTTTAGCACATTTAGATATATAAAGTAGATTGATAATATACATATATATTTAAATAGACATTTAAAAAAAAGTTTATATATATATATATATATATATATATATATATATATATAATATATATATATATATATATATATATTATAACGGTTCAAAGATGAGTCTTAATGTATCTGCACTACAGGGCACCACTAGGCATTTGAACCTAGAATATTTATATAGTTGGCAGATATGTATGTTAAAAAAAATTATTTTTATTTTATATTGGTTGATTCAGACCGTTAGTGCATTGTCACTAGCTCAGTGGAACAGCAGAGATTTATATTTTATAAATTCTTATCAAGAATATTTTTTTAAAAAAAGAGTCACTGCCAGTAATTAACACACAAACATTTATTTACGCACATTTATATAAAATTTAGCATTATCATTTTAGTATGATTACTTTAGCATTTAACTACATTTTTAACTTTTACTTTAGATTTTAATTTACATTTTAATTTTTATAACCTCGCGCAGATGTATTTATAAAAGTTTGTTTTATAATGTTGAGTATAGATCAGTTACATAAATTACACAGTTAAAAACATTTCAAAATAAACATAAACAATCAAAATATAAAATCATTGGTGGAATTGCACAGGGAAATTTACAAGAAACCCAATGGAATTCATCAAAAGATTCCGCATTGACACCAATAACTTAAAAGACATCCGAATAAATACATTTTACATACTCACCATAAGGTATCATTATATACCGAATGTCTATATATTTTGATCAAATATGGAAACCAAAAACATTATTAACCGATAACGAATCCATGCAAGCATCCACACCCAACTTAAATTTAATGCATTTAGAGTGCTGAATATGAATAGACTACATAGATTGCATTTGAAAAGAAAATATTTTATCCTTATTTAACCCTGGACCAAAAGTTCACAGCTAAACCAACATCAATCCATCTGATATATCGATGTATTCAATGTAATATGAATATGGCAGCACAAAATACATTAAGAGAAGAAATTGATTCTCATCCAGATAGTAATACTACATCTATCTGATGAGAAGAGCAATAAAAAAACTCCATAGGAAAAAAAACTGCAGGTTTTTTTGCCGACTTACGATCCCATTCCATAGGTAGAAGGGGGTGTGCAGCATATAAATTGATTCTGCACATAGAGAACCTCATACTACATCTACTAACTGCACCAATATATACAATCCATTGACCTAATTGAACTAGGAAATGAATAACCTAATATTACCCTCCCTTAATATAACTTTACAAATCTATATAGCCATTCACGCCCAACTTAAGATTTTTATTTATATAAAAATTTAAAAGAAGAAAAAAAAATCAGAATAAAACAAAAAAAAAACAAAATGGAAATGATTTAAAAAAAATACATCAAATAAAATTACTTATTAATAAATTAAGTTGGTCAGATAGGCAATACTATTTGCAATAATTTCTGACAGATTTAGAATTTGTTTTGAAAATGTTCATAAAGTACTTAAACTTTTTAAAACATTCCTCTTTATCTGTTGCTTGCCATTTGGAATTCAGCATTAAATCCCCCAATGATCCTGTGGTCTTCAAAATAGAAAAAAATGGTGTTTCATTTCTTTTCTTTTTTTATAACCATTGAAGGAATTGAAAGTGCGTCTTCCAATCCCTTCACCTCCAACTCTCCGACTTAACACATCGCATCCTCTCTTAAATTTTCTTTTTTCACTCACTAAAAATTTATTTCCAAACTTTTTCTGTTATATGCAACTTTCAGATCCAATGGACATTACATCATCGATGATGACGATCCTTCCATTGAGGTCCGATTTCCCGATGGATTTCTTTCATTGGTTATTAGTTTCCATTGTTTTCCTATCTGACCATTGCTTATACATTTAAATGCCCAAGGGCTAATTCACTTGGTCTAATTAAAATAATCATTTCCATTTTTCAATAACATTAATTAATTTGTTTTGTACAAACTTAGATATATTTTCATCTTTAAATCTTTACTGAAAATTTAGTTTTAAAATATTTTTTCCTTTAATAAAGTTTTCATTTAATATTTTTTTTCCATCTGTGTGATTTTATATATATATATATATATATATATATATATATATATATATATATATAATCACACAGATATCTGTGTGATTTATATATATCTATATATATATATATATATATATATATATTGGGAAAGTACCATATGAGCCTCACCTAAAACAATTTGTGTTTCTTTGTGAATTTAACTGTGCCTATATCGAATCAACAGATATAAATACCTTACACCTATCTTAAGCTTTTCATGTATCAGCTATATATATATATATATATATATATAATTATTATTTTAATATATATTAATATATATATATATATATATATATATAGACTAGTTAGTATTAAAAGAATAATTCTAAAAATGGATAATTCTAGTTTATTTATACACACACATAAATAAAATGTTTATAACTAATAGTATTTTTTTTTTGTTAATATAAAACTTGACATTTGACAAAACCTTAAGTCAACATTACATTTTTATCAGTTGAAACAAAGGAAATAAATGTTTGGGGTTCATTACAAATTGTATATGTTAAACAATAGAGAGCGTGAGCGTGATTATGTGATATGCTTGCTGAAATAAATCCAGTATAAAAACAAACTAATATTGTTATAACAATATTATTCTATTTAGTTATCAAGGCAAGAACTACATTTGTAAATTTAAATGTGTTTGAATTTAGAACACATTTAAGAAAAAATAAAAAAAAAGAAGATTCAATATTTTAAAACCTAGTTCAAGTAATTAATTTACTGCCTTTGAATATTATAAAGAACTATAAAAAATAATCATTGTAATTAACAAGGTTATAAAAGTTATCAATGTCTTCGAAATTAATTTACAAAATATATATTTAAGAAGACAAAAATTTATAAAGATGTTTTGTGGCTAGATATTTATGCCAGGGATTTCTACTGATGTTTTAAACCCGAACACGTAAATTTATTCCTACTTAATCAAGGCCTAAAATATAATCGTTGTAATTCTCATTTAAAAAGCTGCTTTAATATTGGAGTATTATATTGAAGAAGATGTTAAATATTTTACTACATAAATATTTAAAGAATGAATATCTGGATTGCCTCTTCGAAGGATAATCAATGAACTTTATGTTTCAACATTCATCATCATTTTATTTCGTCTAAGGAGGGATATAAAACCATATTCTTTCTCGCCTTGGATTACTTCATTGTATAATTTAAGAACTCTTAAACTTTATTTCCTTTGTGGATAATTATAATTACTTAGAAAAATTATTTCGTATATTAAAGTGGGGAACTGATAAGATGAATACTTTATTTTTTTTTTTATTTAATAAAATTTAAATATTGATATTTTGATATATACTCTGATGGAAATGACAGCTGACTAAGGTAAACGTTTTTAAATTATTTCAATTTGGAAGTACGTTTTATTATATTCCAAATTGAATCTTACATGACAATTAACATAATATATTTTTAAACATACATAACTAATATCAGAATACATTCTAGTATTAATCTAGTGTGAATGGATGTTATCGTATATAAACATACAACACACACTGAATCATTGTAATGACACAATAGGTAGATTTATAATGTATCATGTGTATTATTTATTATACGCATGATTTTAAATTATATATATATATTGTAACGATCCGGAGAATGTGACTTAACGTAAACTGCACTACAGGGCGCCATCTAGGCATTTGAACCTAGAAAAATTTATAAAGTAGGCAGATACGTAAGTCAAAAAAAAAAAAAATTTTTTTTTTCCTTTTTTAAATATTTTGGTTCCGGTCGTTAGCCCATGTCACTAGCTCAGTGGAATAGCAGAGATTTAATAAGATAATCTAAGAGCATATATATAAAAAAAGAATAAAATAAGCCACTGCCAGTAATTAACACACAAACATTTATTTATTTCACATATATATAAGATTTAAAATTATTTTAGTATTAGTTTTACATTTTAACATTTAACATTATTTTTAACTTTACCTTAGATTTTTGACTTTAATTTACATTTAATTACTATTATATTCTAATTTTACATTTTAATTAAGTTTGCACAGATAAATTTAGGAAAGCTTGTTTATAATGTTGAATATAGATCGGTTACATAGATTTCACGGTCAAAAACATTTCAAAGTAAACATAAACGATCAAAATACAAAATTATTGATTACTGACAATTGCGGAGGGAAATTTCTACGTAACCCAATAGTATTCATCATAAGATACTTGCATTGTCACCAATAACTTAAAAGACATCCGAATAAATACATTTTAGATACTCACCGTAAGGAATCATTATTTATCGGATGTCTAGATATTTTGATCAAATATAAAAACGCAAAACATAGTTAACCGATAAACAATCCATGCAAGCGTCTATAAACAACTTAAGTTTAATGCATTTTTATTTAGAATCGAGTATGAATAGACCACATAAATTTGCTTTTGAAAATAAACATTCTATCCCTATTTAACCTTAGGTTAAAATTCGTAGTCAAACTGGCATCAATTCATCTGATATATCGATGTATTCAATGTAATAAAATATGTCAGCACAAAAAGTTAAGAGAAGAAATTGCTTCTCATGAGATAGGAATATTACATCTATCTGCAAAGAAGAGCAATAAAACAAAAAACTCCATAGAAAGGAACTGCGGTATCCGACTTATAATTCCTTCCATAGGCAAACGGAAGTGTGCGGCGTATGAAGCGATTCTGCCCGTAGCGAATCAATATTACATCTACTAATCACACCAATATATCCAATCCATTGACCCAATTTAACCACGAAACAAATAACCCAAGATTACCCTCCCCTAATATAACTTTACAAATCTATACAGCCATTCACGCCCGACTTAAATTTAACATTTATATAATTAATTTAACGGAAAACAACAATCATAATAAAACTTAAAGAACAAAAAATAAATAAATGGAAATGATTTTACAAAATAAATAAGAAAAAAAATACATCAAATAACATTATTAATGAAGAATTTAGTTTGGTCAGATAGGATTCTATTGCATTATTTACTAAAAAGTTTTAAAATTTAGAGTTCTTATTGTTTCAAGTGAATATATAAGTTCTTACGATTTTTAAAACGTCCAACTTTATCCGTTGCTTGCCATGTACGTAAATTCCCACACCGTCCTAAAATTGGTATCCATTTAGCCGTTGTTTTATTTATTCATTCGGAGGTTTTTTAATTTAGTTGGTCCTCAATGTAGGAAATGATAGTTCATTTCTCCCTTCTTTAACAGCTGAAAGAATTGACCGTGCGTCTGTCAATTCCTCCAACTCCGGGCTACTACATATAGTCACATCGTAATAATCAATTTCCAGTCACTGATTAATAATTTCCAAATTTTCCTTTTATATTAATGTGAAGGATTGAATTTACATTACGTCACCGATGCGATGGTCCTTTCGCTGCGGTCCGAATCCATAGGGATTTCTTCTTATTTGCTAACAGTTTTTATTGTTTTCTTATCTGACCGGTGTTTTTACATTTAAATGCTGAAGGCTGGTTTACATTTAACTAACTAACAATCATTTCCATTTCTGATTAATTAACCTGTTTTCCAAATCAAAAATATATTTAAAGATAAATTTAAAGATATAATTTCATCTCCAAATCTTTTTAAAATTTAGTTTTAAAATACTTTTTCTTTAATAAAGTTTTATTTTAATAATTTTTCATTATCTGTGCGATTTAATTAATATATAAGAGTTTAAGATGATATTTAATTTCAATTTTTAATTCTTAAAGAAAATTTTTAAATGCAAACTTTTTAATTTACTTTCATGTTTAATAAATTTAAAAAAAAAAACAATGTAACGAACGTCTGTGCTCGTTACATAAAATTTAAAAAAAAACACCAATGTAACAAACGTCTGTGCTCGTTACATATCAGTAAAGTTACTTAAAAAAATGATCAAAAAAAATATTTTACTTAGGGTTAGTAATTACGGTACACGATTAACAAAATTTACAAAACATTTGGTTAGTATAAAGACTATATACAAAAAGAAAAGGAAAAAGTTGACTATCGCCTACCCAAGGACCATTTACGTTTACACCCCTCCCCACAAGAGTTCTATTTTATTTTATACATTTTATTTTTACACACGGCATGACAAGCAAGTTATTTTATAAATTATTTATTTAAAGAAGGTTGCATTGAGATAAATATGTTTTAAGAAATAATGGGTTTAAACGTGTATATTTGCAGAACAATTATAAATACCACCAACTTATTTATGACTGATTGAAATGCATAAATAGGGTTACACTTAAGTAATTCCCAAAGGTACTCATCGTAAGGCACCACATTTCGATCATAAACTTACGTGGCTGTGCGCGCCTATACACGTTAAAGCATAATATATATCAACAAAAAAAAAAACATATTTATTGCAACCTTTTGACTTTTTTTTTTTTTTTTTGACAAAAATTAGTTTTAAAATTTTTTATATCTTTCCGTTGGTTTTTAATATATGTGCTATTTCTTTCTGGCAGTGCTTTTATCAGATTTAAAGTATACGACTTTATGTAAACAGATAAAAATATTTCATGTTGACAAAATTTGCTCAGGGTATTTGTGGTTTATTAAAGATCGGCCCGAGTTGGTTCGCCATTGTAACGATCCGGAGAATGTGACTTAACGTAAACTGCACTACAGGGCGCCATCTAGGCATTTGAACCTAGAAAAATTTATAAAGTAGGCAGATACGTAAGTCAAAAAAAAAAAAATTTTTTTTTCCTTTTTTAAATATTTTGGTTCCGGTCGTTAGCCCATGTCACTAGCTCAGTGGAATAGCAGAGATTTAATAAGATAATCTAAGAGCATATATATAAAAAAAGAATAAAATAAGCCACTGCCAGTAATTAACACACAAACATTTATTTATTTCACATATATATAAGATTTAAAATTATTTTAGTATTAGTTTTACATTTTAACATTTAACATTATTTTTAACTTTACCTTAGATTTTTGACTTTAATTTACATTTAATTACTATTATATTCTAATTTTACATTTTAATTAAGTTCGCACAGATAAATTTAGGAAAGCTTGTTTATAATGTTGAATATAGATCGGTTACATAGATTTCACGGTCAAAAACATTTCAAAGTAAACATAAACGATCAAAATACAAAATTATTGATTACTGACAATTGCGGAGGGAAATTTCTACGTAACCCAATAGTATTCATCATAAGATACTTGCATTGTCACCAATAACTTAAAAGACATCCGAATAAATACATTTTAGATACTCACCGTAAGGTATCATTATTTATCGGATGTCTATATATTTTGATCAAATATGAAAACGCAAAACATAGTTAACCGATAAACAATCCATGCAAGCGTCTATAAACAACTTAAGTTTAATGCATTTTTATTTAGAATCGAGTATGAATAGACCACATAAATTTGCTTTTGAAAATAAACATTCTATCCCTATTTAACCTTAGGTTAAAATTCGTAGTCAAACTGTCATCAATTCATCTGATATATCGATGTATTCAATGTAATAAAATACGGCAGCACAAAAAGTTAAGAGAAGAAATTGCTTCTCATGAGATAGGAATATTACATCTATCTGCAAAGAAGAGCAATAAAACAAAAAACTCCATAGAAAGGAACTGCGGTATCCGACTTATAATTCCTTCCATAGGCAAACGGAAGTGTGCGGCGTATGAAGCGATTCTGCCCGTAGCGAATCAATATTACATCTACTAATCACACCAATATATCCAATCCATTGACCCAATTTAACCACGAAACAAATAACCCAAGATTACCCTCCCCTAATATAACTTTACAAATCTATACAGCCATTCATGCCCGACTTAAGTTTAACATTTATATAATTAATTTAACGGAAAACAACAATCATAATAAAACTTAAAGAACAAAAAATAAATAAATGGAAATGATTTTACAAAATAAATAAGAAAAAAAATACATCAAATAACATTATTAATGAAGAATTTAGTTTGGTCAGATAGGATTCTATTGCATTATTTACTAAAAAGTTTTAAAATTTAGAGTTCTTATTATTTCAAGTGAATATATAAGTTCTTACGATTTTTAAAACGTCCAACTTTATCCGTTGCTTGCCATGAACGTAAATTCCCACGCCGTCCTAAAATTGGTATCCATTTAGCCGTTGTTTTATTTATTCATTCGGAGGTTTTTTAATTTAGTTGGTCCTCAATGTAGAAAACGATAGTTCATTTCTCCTTTCTTTAACAGCTGCAAGAATTGACCGTGCATCTGTCAATTCCTCCAACTCCGGACTACTACATATAGTCACATCATAATAATCAATTTCCAGTCACTGATTAATAATTTCCAATTTTTCCTTTTATATTAATGTGAAGGATTGAATTTACATTATGTCACCGATGCGAAGGTCCTTTCGCTGCGGTCCGATTCCATAGGGATTTCTTCTTATTTGCTAACAGTTTTTATTGTTTTCTTATCTGACCGGTGTTTTTACATTTAAATGCCGAAGGCTGGTTTACATTTAACTAATTAACAATCATTTCCATTTCTGATTAATTAACCTGTTTTCCAAATCAAAAATATATTTAAAGATAAATTTAAAGATATAATTTCATCTCCAAATCTTTTTAAAATTTAGTTTTAAAATACTTTTTCTTTAATAAAGTTTTATTTTAATAATTTTTCATTATCTGTGCGATTTAATTAATATATAAGAGTTTAAGATGATATTTAATTTCAATTTTTAATTCTTAAAGAAAATTTTTAAATGCGAACTTTTTAATTTACTTTCATATTTAATAAATTAAAAAAAAACAAAACAATGTAACGAACGTCTGTGCTCGTTACATAAAATTTAAAAAAAAAAAACAATGTAACGCACGTCTGTGCTCGTTACAATATATATATATATGTAAATGATTACATTATTTTTTTTTAATATTAAACAATTTATTACTGTATATAAGCACAGATTATAATTCTAAATTTTAATGTTTTTATGTGATAATATTTTGTTTTTTATTACTGATTAAAATGTGTTAAATTTGATTTCAAAATTAAACAGGTATCGTTTGTTTATTTTATTTAGTCGTTTTATAAAACCAATATTTATAAATATCAGTACTCATGCATATATATGTTAAATCAACTTAGTTATTTAATATTTATAAAGAAGTTATATATAGCTTATATTAAATTTATTATTACTATGGGATATTTGTGGAAATGCCTGAAGAGAGTCGATTGCAAATTTCTACTCTGAGCTCAAATTCCGAGAGTAACGAGGTTATTAATAGAGGAATGAATTGGATTGTATTTTAAATCACATCATCCATGGCATTCTATAAGAAGACTCAAAGTCTGACTATAGCTAGATGCGACTTCCTCGAGTCCTGAAAAGGATTGTTCCGTTATAATATATATTTAATGATATTTAATTTCAATTTTTAATTCTATAAAAAAGTTTTTCTTTGCGAACTTTTCTTTTTTCGAGTTTAATAAAAAAAATAATGTAATGGTGAAGAAGATTCAATATTTTAAAACCTAGTTCAAGTAATTAATTTACTGCCTTTGAATATTATAAAGAACTATAAAAAATAATCATTGTAATTAACAAGGTTACAAAAGTTATCAATGTCTTCGAAATTAATTTACAAAATATATATTTAAGAAGACAAAAATTTATAAAGATGTTTTGTGGCTAGATATTTATGCCAGGGATTTCTACTGATGTTTTAAACCCGAACACGTAAATTTATTCCTACTTAATCAATACCTAAAATATAATCGTTGTAATTCTCATTTAAAAAGCTGCTTTAATATTGGAGTATTATATTGAAGAAGATGTTAAATATTTTACTACATAAATATTTAAAGAATGAATATCTGGATATTGTAGCAGTCGATCTTAGCCCAAGATCGAGCTCCACTGTTCTACCACTTAACCCACTGTTTTTTCATCATATTTATATAAACTAGTATATTTCTGAGAAGCGTCTATAAAAGTTTATAAATATAAATCTCAAATAAAAAATTTCTTTAATTTTAAACATTGACTTTTATGAATGCGACTCAGATATATACATATATTAACAGAGCTTTTATATATATATATATATATATATATATATATATATATATATATATATATATATATATATATATATATATATATATATATATATATATATATATATATATATATATATAAAAATATATAAAAGCACAAACAAATCTTTTAAATAATTTTGTATTTTTATTCTTAATTATATGTCATTTGTTTTATAAATACTTTCTTCATATAAGTACACAAAATTTTCAAGATGGAAGATGGCTGTCGAAGAATAATTAAAGGGGTGGGATTCATGATTTTAAAAAGAATATTTTAACTAAAGTTAATGAAAGTAAAACTTAAAAACAAAGCTAATTGATTTTAATTAGATATTAACATTTTTTATCAAATCTATTTCCAATCTGGAAATTGATTTGAAATTATTTTGGACAGTTATCTAATGATTCCATCTCCACTAACAATAGCTAAAATATTTCTGTTAATTAAAGATGAGAAGTTTTAATTAAAAAAAAACATTCTTTGAACACCTTAGAGTTTTGTATAAATAAGGCCAAAAATCTATTGTGTCAAAAAAATAGAGAGAGAGAGAGGTCAATAGTCTTTAACCGACTTTACATCTGTGTAATTTTTGAGGGGCTTCAGCTCCACTCTACGCTGTGCATGATGTAGCTTCTACCTTCAAGTGTGCCCATGCCATCAAAGAACCGCCGAGGCCAAGAGACAAAATTCATCTGTATTCCATAGAATGCTGAGGTAACCAGCCCAAAGTCATTATAATCGTATTACCTAATTTATAACTTGTAAACTCTCATTAAATTAATGTTTTCTGTATATTTAATCTCTATTAACTCGCTCAATACTTGAAAACTAATAATTATTTGGTATCGATTCTCTATAACCTTAACTAATATTATTGTAAACTACAGTGCGGTTGTAATTTACTTTAAATGATATTTTTATATTTTTCACTAGGCTTTTATTTTCAAATGCAAACCAAACCCGGTTTTACGAACTTAGAAGGGGGGGGGGGTTAATGAGTTCTTATTTACTTATTTCTAAATAGTTCGTAAGTCTGAGTTTTTCTTGTTAAATGAATATATGTTTTTTTTTTAAATATTATACCGTAAAATTATACAAAATATATAAATATTTTTTCAATCTGGGATGGATTTTGGTATACATTAGTTTTATTAAGTTCTTTATTCATCAGCATCGCCAAAAAGACTGGTGAACAAATTCTATTTTGTTGTTTGCACTTTTAAGTGCACAAATTTTAGTTTATATATGTTAAACAAAATAATGATTCAAGAAAGGGGAGAAATGTAAACTTCATCAATTGTAGTTTTAACTTTTAATCAATGATTTTATCTCATACGGGTCATTATTTTAACATGTCATTAAGTATTTGTTAAACTATTTGTCTTTATATTTAGTCTTTAAGTCCAATGATTTTATTTTATAATAGCATTGTTAGCATAGGCCACTCGTCATGTTAAGCTTTATCTAGAGACGTGTGTCGGAACGCCCTAGTCATCTCATCTTTGTTTCAGGTCGTAAACAGGATGATGAATGTCCCTAGACCACATATATATATATACTCGCATAACGAGAGCAATGCATGGGATAATTCCGACAATGTTCGGCCCAGTGCATCTCCGTCCGACGACCTTTTGACAACCGATTCTACAAAATGTGGGGTGGCAATTCGGCTAGACTGTTTTCTTTTATAATATGATAAAGCACCAAAAAATATTAGATCCACACATATTCGGCTATTATGCTAACACCGCAATTTCCTATAGTTCGTTTTTCTTTTAGCCTGTTTGACAAAATAATCTGTAATGATATGTAATATTGAAACGTTTTCTCTTTATAATATTTTTAGTTGGAGTTTAAATCCAACCTTTCATGAAGCCACCCTCCTCTTTATTGAATAAGCCATTCCCCGTATTGACAAAGTTTCGCTATATTCTTATTCTTAAATGTCGAAAATGTAAAATAAATAAATGTTTTTAAGTATATTTCGATCACAAAGTATCTTCATTTTAGTGTTGTAAATAAAGTTCATAAATGAAAATATCTATCCAATGCCAAGGGCATCACATTCAAGTCCTATAATCAGCGAAACTCTTATTATTATATTTTTATATGTATTTCGAAATGTATAAACGTCTACCTATCACCCAGATAAATTTATTTTTTGTAACTTTAAATAAAAGCCTATTTGAAATATACGTCAGTATTGTAACCACCGCACTAAATTGATATCTATTGAAATAAAATAATTGTAAAAAGTTCATCAAATATTTGTAACCAAAATTAAAGTTTTAAATGCGTGACGTTGAATATATATATATATAATCTTGAATTTTTGTCAAAATAAATATTTATATATTTTAGACTTAATTCAGTTGTTCGAATCTTCTTAATAATATTTATATTTATGTATTTTAAACTTAGTATCATGAGTTCACTCAATCTCTCATCATCATCATCATAAGCTGAGTCTCATGCAAAACGATGTAGCACTGGGCCCGGAAATAATTAATTTATGTGGTATCACCGTGGAGCGTTGTCCGTAGTGTTATAGATTTGGGGAATGGGCAAATAGGTTAGAATTCATGATTGCTCCTGACCTGTGTATCTCGGGCATGATTGGATTCAAGGTACTTTTGCTTAGATTCTAAATCTTGTTGAATGGACATACATTTTCATTTGGTACAGTAGATTCTTGGAATTGGAGGCCCATCTGTGGAGCTATTCGAAATTCCCTCACCCTGCAATACTCTGTAGAGCATTTAATATGTACATATAATGTTTTTTTTCTGTTTTAAAACAATAATGATTAATATGCATGTAAGAATTTTTTATGAGTTTGTATGACCAGTCATTGTAAAGTTTTTTTCCTCATATTTATACATCCAATATAATTATTTAATGTCATATGTATATGTGTAAAAGGATGTAATTGTCAACACATGTTGAAAAGACTGTTCTTGCAAAATATATATTTCTTGTAGATGAGAGTTGAGTGACCCAACTTTTACTTGTACATTCTGTGGGACCTTGTCAGCTGGCGCCCTAATATAAATTTGCTGACAGGTATCATTTTAAAACACAGAATTTTAATGTGAATTCGAACCTGGATTGAGTTGTTGTAGTAAAGAATCGATATTAATTATGAACAAATTTCTTTAGTAATAATCAAACATGTTAAAAATAATAATGACTATGTAATAATAATAAACTTCGAGTCTATTCTAGGTGTAGGAGAACAGCCAAGACAAAATAGAAAGTGAAAAATCCAAGTAATACGGTAGTTTTTTTTTAAGTTTTTTTTTTTTTGCCTTCCATGTTTATATATGAATAGTTAGAGATAGAATCGTATGTTAATTAGTGAACCAAATGTATTTTAGATATATAACATAGGTGGCAGTTAATTATAGCAGGCAGATAAAATAAATTATGGGGGAGCAATCGAAAGAGTAGGGCAGGAGATAGTTGAAGACGGTGAAAATAAGTTCTGAAACTTTTAATGAAAAAAGAAAGGGCATTAGCATAAACAGTTTTTTTTTGTTGATAACATATTAGATAATTAAGTACAGTTTTTGAAAGAAAGTTATTTGTAATTCACTCTCCAATGGATTCGAAGTAAACGTTTTTTTTTTATTCATTTTTTTTTTTCTGTCATGGATTCAAAGTAAAATTTTTTTTTTTTTTAATTCATTTTTTTGTTGTTGTCATTGTAAGTGAGAAAGTGTGTAGCAGTCGATCTTAGCCCAAGATCGAGCTCCACTGTTCTACCACTAACCCACTGTTTTTTCGTCATATTTATATAAACTAGTATATTTCTGAGAAGAGTCTATAAAAGTTTATAAATATAAATCTCAAATAAATACCAAATTTTCTTTAATTTTAAACATTGACTTTTATGGCTGCGACTCAGATATATACATATATTAACAGAGCTTTTATATATATATAAAAGCACAAACAAATGTTTTAAAAATTTTTGTATTTTCTTAATTATATGTCATTTGTTTTATAAATATTTTCTTCATATAAGCACACAAAATATTGAAGATGGTTGTCCAAGAATAATTAAAGGGGTGGGATTCATGATTTTAAAAAGAATTTTTAACTAAAGTTAATGAAAGTAAAATTAAAAAACAAAGCTAATTGATTTTAATTAGAGATTAACATTTTTTATCAAATCTATTTCCAATCTGGAAATTGATTTGAAATTATTTTTGGACAGTTATCTAACTATTCCATATCCACTAACAATAGCTAAAATATTTCTGTTAATTAAAAATAAGAAGTTTTAATAAAAAAAAACATTTTTTAACACCTTAGAGTATTGTATAAATAGGGCCAAAAATCTATTGTGAGAAAAAGAGAGTTAGGTCAATGGTCTTTAATCGACTTCATGTCTGTGTAATTTTGAGGGGCTTCAGCCGCCTTCCCTATGGTCTTCAGCTCCACTCTACGCCATGCATGATGTAGCTTCTATCGTTCAAGTGTGCCCGTGCCATCAAAGAACCACTGAAGCCAAGAGACACAATTCATTGTATTCCATAGAATGCTGAGGTAACCAGCCAAAGTTATTATAATCGTATTACCTAAATTATAAATTGTAAACTCTCATTAAATTAATGTTTTCTGTATATTTAATCTCTTTTAACATGCTCATTGGCGAGTACTTTAAAACTAATAATTATTTCTTTGGTATCGATTCTCTATAACCCTAACTAATATTATTATAAACTATTTCATCCAACTCACGCTTCTTATTTTTTATATATATATAATTTGGTGCGGTTATAATTTATTTTAAATGCTATTTTTATTTTTCGCTAAACTTTTATTTTTAAATGCAAATCAAACTCGGTTTTGAGAACTTAGAAGGGATGGGGGGTATCAATGAGTTCTTATTTACTTATTTGTAAATAGTTCGTAAGTCTGAATTTTTCTTGTAAAATGAATATATGTTTTTTTAATGTATTTTACAGTAAAAATTATACAGAATGTATAAATATTTTTCAATCTGGAGTGGATTTTGGTATCCATTAGTTTTGTTAATTTCTTTATTCATCATCATTGCCAAAAGGGCGGGTGAACAAATTCTATTCTGTTGTTCACATTTTTAAGTGCATAAATTTTAGTTCTTTTTGATATATTTAAACATAATAGAATTGATTGATGAAGGGGGAGCAATGTAAACTTCATTAATTATAGCGTTAACTTTTAATAAATAACTTTATCTTACACGGGTCATTATCATAACATGTTATTACATATTTATTAAACTATTTAAGGCTTTATATTTATTCTGTAAATCCAGTGGTTTTATATTATATAATAGCGTTGTTATCATAGGCTACTCTTCATATTACTAAGCTTTATCTAGAGACGTGCTTCGGAATGCCCGAGTCATCTCCTCTTCATTTCAGGTCGTGAACAGGGCGATGAATGTTTCTAGACCATATACATTATACTCGAGCAACGAGACCTATGCATGGGATAATTCTGGCAAAGTTCGGCAGATTGTATCTCCGTCCGAGGATCTTTTGTCAGTCGATTCCACAAAATATGGGGTGGCAAGTCGGCTAGACTGTTTTCTTCCATATTACTATAATAATGTACTTCAAAATATTGGATACGCAAATATTCGGCTATTATGCTAACACCACAATTTCCTATAGTTCGTTTTCTTTAGCCTCTTTTACAAAATAAACCATAATGATATGTAATAATGAAACGTTTTCTCTTTGTAATATTTTTAGTTGGAGTTTAAATCCAACCTCTCATGAAGCTGCCCTCCCCTTTATTGAATAAGCCATTCCCTGTATTGACAAAGTTTCGCAATATTTTCTAGTTAAATGTCGAAAATGTTTAATAAATAAATGTTTTAAATATATACTGATCACAATGTATTCTCATTTTAGTGTTATCAATAAGTGCTGTTAATTAAATAAAGTTATGTATCAAATGCCAATATCATCCCATTAAAGTCGTCCAAACAGTGAAACTTTATTATTATCAAATCTTTATATGTGTTGTAATGTACAAACGTCTACCAATCACCCAGATAAATTTATTTTTTGTAACTTTAAATAAAAGCCTATTTGAAATATACATCAGTATTGTAACCATTGCACTAAATTGATATCTATTGAAATAAAATAATTGTAAAAAGATCATCAAATATTTCTAACCAAAGTTAAAGTTTTATATGCGTGAAGTTGAATATATATAAAATCTAAAATTTTTGTCAAAATAAATATTTATATATTTTAAACTTAATTCAGTTGTTCGAATCTCCTTAATAATATTTATATTTATGTATTTTAAACTTAATATCATGGGTTCACTCAATCTCTCATCATCATCATCAGCTGAGTCTCATGCAAAACGATGTAGCACCGGGCCCAGAAATAATTTATGTGGTATCACCGTAGAGTGTTGTCCTTAGTGTTATAAATTTGGGGAATGGGCAAATAGGTTAGAATTCATGAATGCTCTTGACCTGTGTATCTCAGGCATGATTGGATTCGGGGTACTTTTTTTTAATTATTAAAAAATCTACTGTACCAGTCGAAAATGTATGTCCATTCAACAAGATTTAGAATCTAAGCAAAAGTACCCCAAATCCAATCATGCCCGAGATACACAGGTGAGGAGCAATCATGAATTCTAATCTATTTGCCCATTCTCCAAATCTATAACACTATGGACAACACTCTATGGTGATACCAAATAAATTAATTATTTCTGGGCCCAGTGCTATATCGTTTGCATGAGACTCAGCTGATGATGATGATGATGAGAGATTGAGTGAACCCATGATATTAAGTTTAAAATACATAAATATAAATATTATTAAGGAGATTCGAACAACTGAATTAAGTTTAAAATATATAAATATTTATTTTGACAAAAATTCAAGATTTATATATATATATATATATATATATATATATATATATATATATATATATATATATATATATATATATATATATATATATATATTCAACTTCACGCATTTAAAACTTTAATTTTGGTTACAAATATTTGATGATCTTTTTACAATTATTTTATTTCAATACATTTAAATTTAGTGCGGCGGTTACAATACTACAATACTGACATATATTTCAAATAGGATTTTATTTAAAGTTACAAAAAATAAATTTATCTGGGTGATTGGTAGATGTTTGTACATTACAACACTTATAAAGATTTGACAATAATAGTTTCACTGTTTGGACGACTTTAAATGGGATGCCCTTGGCATTTGATACATAACTTTATTTAATTAACAGCATTTATTGATAACACTAAAATAAGAATACATTCTGATCATTATATATTTAAAACATTTATTTATTAAACATTTTTGACATTTAACGACAAAATATTGTGAAACTATATCAATATGGGGTATGGCTTATTCAATAAAGGGTAAGGCAGATTCATGAGGGGTTGGATTTAAACTCCAACTAAAAATATTACAAAATTACATATCATTACGGTTTGTTTTGTCAAACAGGATAAAAGGAAATGAACTATAGGAAATTGCGGTGTTAGCATAATAGCCGAATATTTGCGGATCCAATATTTTGAAGTGCTTTATCATAGTATGGAAGAAAACAGTTTAGCTGATTTGCCACCCCACATTTTGTGGAAGCAGTTGACAAAAAGTCCTTGGACGGAGATACAATGGGCCGAACTTTGCTGGAATTATCCCATGCATAGCTCTCATAACGCGAGTATATATATATGGTCTAGGGACATACATCGCTCTGTTTATGACCTGAAACGAAGATGAAAAACGACTTGGGCTTTCGGACAGACGTCTCTAAATAAAGCTTAATAACATGAAGAGTGGCCTATCCTAACAATGCTATTATAATATTATAAAATTCTTGAATTTAAAGAATAAATATAAAGCCTTAAATAGTTTAACAAATACGTAATGACATGTTAAAATAATGACCCGTGTGAGATAAAAATCATTTATTAAAATTTAACGCTGTATAATAAAAAAACTAAATTCATGCACTTAAAAGTACAAACAATAAAATAGGTTTGTTCACCAGCTCTTTTGGGGATGATGATCAGAAAGAAATTAATAAAACCGACAAATACCAATATCCATCCCAGATTGAAAAATATTTATACATTTTGTATAATTTTACGGTATAATATTTAAAAAAAAACATATATTCATTTAACAAGAAAAACTCAGAATTACGAACTATTTAGAAATAAGTAAATAAGAACTCATTAATCCCCCCCCCTTCTAAGTTCGTAAAACCGGGTTTGATTTGCATTTAAAAATAAAAGTTTAGTAAAAAATGTAAAAATATCATTTAAAATAAATTAGAACCGCACTAAATTATGAAAGAAAGTATGAAGCGTGAGTTGGATTAAATAGTTTACAATAATATTAGTTAGGGTTATAGAGAATCAATACCAAGAAAATAATTATTAGTTTTTAAGTACTCGCCAATGAGCGAGTTAAAAGAGATTAAATTTACCGAAAACATTAATTTAAAGAGAGTTTACAATTTATAATTTAGGTAATACGATTCTAATGACTTTGGGCTGGTTACCTTATCATTCTATGGAATACAGATGAATTTTGTCTCTTGGCCTCAGCGGTTCTTTGACGGCAAGGGCACACGTGAATGGTAGAAGCTACATCATGCACAGCGAAGAGAGGAGCTGAAGACAGAGGGTACGGCAGCCGAAGCCCCTCAAAAATTACACAGCCATGAAGTCGGTTAAAGACTATTGATGTCTTCTCTGTTTTTTGACATAATAGATTTTTGGCTTTATTTATACAAAACTCTAAGGTGTTCAAATAATGTTTTTTTTTTTATTTAAAACTTCTTATCTTTAATTAACAGAAATATTTTAGCTATTGTTATTGGAGATGGATTTGTTAGATAACTGTCCAAAATAATTTCAAATCAATTTCCAGATAGGAAATAGATTTGATAAAAAATGTTAAATTCTCTAACTAAAATCAATTAGCTTTGTTTTTAAATTTAACTATCATTAACTTTAGTTAAAAAATTCTTTTTAAAATCATGAATCCCACACCTTTACTTATTCTTCGACAACCATCTTCAATATTTTGTGTACTTATATGAAGAAAATATTTATAAAACAAACGACATATAATTAAGAATAAAAATACAAATCTTTTTAAAAGATTTGTTTTTGCTTTTATATATATAAAAGCTCCGTTAATATATGTATATATCTGAGTCGCATTCATAAAAGTCAATGTTTAAAATAAAAGAAAATTTTTATTTGAGATTTATATTTATAAACTTTTATAGAAGCTTCTCAAAAATATACTAGTTTATGTAAATATGACGAAAAAAAAGGGGGTTAGTGGTAGAACATTGGAGCTCGATCTTGGGCTAAGATCGACTGCTACACACTTTCTCACAATGACAAACAAAAAAAAATGAATTAAAAAAAAAGCTTTTACTTTGAATCCATGACAGAAAAAAAAAGAATAAAAAAAACCTTTACTTTGAATCCATTGGAGACTGAAGAACAACCAACTTTCTTTCAAACACTGAACTTAATTATCTAATATGTTATCAACAAAAAAAACGGTTTATGCTAATGCCCTTTCTTTTTTCATTAAAAGTTTCTGAACTTATTTTCCTCGTCTTCAACTATCTCCTGCCCTACTCTTTCGATTGCTCCCCCATAATTTATTTTTTCTGCCTGCTATAATGAACTGCCACCTACGTTATATATCTAAAATACATTTGGTTCACTAATTAACATACGATCATATCTCTAACTATTTATATATAAACATGGAAGGCAAAAAAAAAAAAAATTAAAAAAAAAACTACCGTATTGCTTGGATTTTTCACTTTCTATTTTGTCTTGGCTGTTTTCCCACACCTAGAATAGACTCGAAGTTTTATTATTATTACATAGTCATTATTATCTTTAACATGTTTGCTTATTACTAGACAAAATTTGTTCATAATTAATATTGATTCTCTACTACAACCAACTAAATTCAGGTTCGAATTCACCTTTAAATTCTGTGTTTTAAAATGACACCTGTCAGCAAATTTATATTAGGGTGCCAGCTGACAAGGTCCCACAGAATATACAAGAAAAGCTGGGTCACTCATCTACAAGAAATACATATTTTGTAAGAATTGTCTTACTTCAAAAAAATGTGTTGATGATTACAATCTTCTTTTACATATATATATATTGAAACAGTAAGGTCTGGTCTGCTTTGCAGATCTACGTTTCACCTTTTCTCACCTAGTTCCTACCCTCATACCTTAGTTGAACCCCAATCTATCGTAGTGTGTCTGCAATATACTTATATACCGAAAATCCCGCCTAATTTTAAACCACGAGCACAATGCTCGTATTATATATATATATATATATATATATATATATATATATATATATATATATTGTAACGGGCACGGGACAATCGAAAGCTCCAACTTACCTCTCACTTATATCATGTAATGGGGAATTCTTCTAATTCAAAAATTGTCTACTTTCCGCTACCTCAAGCAGAGAGAAATACGGAAATAAACAAATCGATTTCCGTACCTGACCGAATCTGTAAGCTATACGGATATAGCTTCCAGACTATTTTTCACGATCAGCTTTCTCCCGACTGCTGTAAGATATTACTGTTACAGCGCTTGGCTAATTTATAAATTAAACGGGCTAAAACACTGCACCATTAATGTTTCACGTGTTAATTTAATAACTAAAAAAAAAGAATGTCAACATGAATAATAGTTTACCCCCATCCTCTCTAATGTTAAACTATTTTTAGTGGAGTGGCGAAGAACGAGGCGAGACAGATTTAGATAAATTAATATATTTTTAATAATAATAAAGTTTGATAATAAAAGACATAAGAAATATTAACATAAAATTAAACATATTATATTTTGATAGTGCTATAAGGAAATAAATATTTGAAATTCTAATAATAAATGAATACTTAAAATAACTACTTGAAATTCTTATAAATGCTTTCACATTTATAATCGTTAGACTCACTGTCTATCATAAAAGAATGTCATTATCATTCAGGAAAGGCATTTGGCCATTGTCTATTGAATTTAAGTGCACTTATGACGATATATATAATAATATTCAAGTTACCTAGGGTTTAGTCTTTGAGTTCCTTCTGATGTGGTCGACCGTCACGTGGATTTTCTCCACTTCTTTAGGAAGGACAGTCGCCTATCGTATTTGGCAGTGTGTAGCTTCTTGGTTAATCAGGCACAGAGGACGAGGCATCACAAGCATGGCAACTACAGGAATCCACAGGCAGGCGTTACTACAGCAGTTGTTACATTATTGCAGAACCATTGGTACAGAAGGTCCGGATCAACCAGCGATCATGAAGGCCTTAGCCAGCCATAGTATGTTGGGCACCGATAGTAGATGTCATATTGGCTAGCTATATCGATTGATTCTTGGAGCCGCAAAATTTCACCTTCTTGACTCGAAGTCTAAAGCTCTCTTCTCTCTTATAATCTCTCTAGCTTTCAACTTAACTTCCTTTTTAATTAAAACATTCCAATGGTCTTTTGTCCTTCGGTTCTTTGTTTCCACTTGTTGTTGACACCTTCCATGCTATGCCTTCGGCCATATTTAAACTTATTTTATATGATTTTATAGCACTATTTACATTTTACTTATTTCTTTATTTTCTTTAATTAATTACACAAATTTTAGTAGATGTTTTTTTTCTCATTTAAATTTAAATTTCAACGATCATTTATTTTTTATTTAAACTCATGCTTTAACTATACTCCATAACACCCGCATTTCGTTTATCGTCAAAGGTGTACTTTGAAACATAGATTCTTATCTTTTTGAACATATTACATTTCTAGTTTTTTTTTCTTTCCATGCTACTGAAGTTTTTCTTTTAAACTTTACTTTCCCCAAAGTCATATTTGCTACATGTTTTCTTTATGTTTCTTTTCTGCTTTAATTTTTCTAGCTTATGCTTTTAGTATTATAATTTAATATTTTACTTTTCTTGAAATTCAGACTTTGAATAGCAAAAGATAACGATCTTGGTAACTCTAGTTCCCTCTCTTTTCCTTTGTTTTATTAATTTTCAACATTTCTTGATTTTGTTAATTTTTAAGCTCGTTTTTCTTTCTTTATTTATTTATTTATTTCCAACCCTAACATTTCTAAGTTTTGTATGTTTTACAGATACATGTGTGACCGCAGTATGTGCGATCATCACAATATATATATATATATATATATATATATATATATATATATATGTATATATATCGTTTTATTTGGGAATAAGTTATATATATATATATATATAACTTATTCCCAAATAAAATAAAACATTATGAATTATGTATTTGCTCGCACAATTTACATTTATTAAAAAGTAAGTTATATAAGTCGTAATTGCGCACACACTATGATATCCATTTTAAAACATATCAAAATTATAAATTGTTAATGTTATTTTGTTTGAATCTATTTACAAATATATTACCGTCGTAATATATTTTGATTTAAAATAAAATTCATTTAGTAAATATTCGTTTAGTAAATAGATTCAAATATTGCAATTTAAAAAGTAAAATCATTTTCTTTAATTTAATAAAAGTTATTCCAAATATTTCTGTTAAAATAAATTAGGGACAATAGTTTAATTAGTAAATGGTGTATAAGTTTATCTAAAAACAGCAGATGTCCACTTAAGGTTTTCTTTAATTAATAAAAGTAATTTTTAATTAAATCTAGTTTGTAATCCGAATTTTGACAGGGAAATTAACAAAAGAAATTAATTAATGTTGAATTCCTTTGGACATTGGGATAGATTTAATTACAGCTGATAAGTCCGATATATTTTTGTAATGCTGCAGGGCAGTTCTATTGTTAACGTCTACTATAAAAAGAAGGGTTTTCTTTTGGTCTCCAGTTAGTAGTTTTTATTCTAATGTGTCTAAGAGAAATCATTCTAAGTTCTATTCTAATAATTTGCTAACCTTGACATGACAGAGTAGAGGCGTTAAGATGGCTATATCCCCCTCGGAATAGCCAGCCACTGCTCCATACCATCGAAAGCTATCACACGGACCTGGAACTGCTGCTGCTGCCAAAAATATGAACATTCCAGGTTTTGCTGCTGAATTATAAAACCTGCTGAACATCTACCTGCAAATGTGTCTCCAGCGGTAACCTAAATTAACCCAAGAGCTCTTGTGATTCCTAACTAACATGCTATAGCTATTTAAAATTGTTTTTCTTATATTTCACATAACATCATTATGTATTTCTTTAATGTGTTTAAAAATACTCAACATTTTGCTCTCTATCCTTGGGTTAATATTTTCTATTTATAAAGCTTTCTTTTATTTTATTATGATAATGTGTCAGAATTGTCTTTGACCGAGTGAACTATTCCCTTTATTGAAAGTAAGACACTGCTATTAAGGCATATTTTAAATTTATAATTTTCCAATTTTATTATCTTGCAAATCACTCGTTCAAGGGTGATTCTTTTCTTTAATATAATATAATCACAGTTTAAAATCTACATGTTATTGATTTTCATCTAATATAAGAGTATGTGCGAAGTCAATGGTTAAATGTCTCCCTTAATGCATGTTTGCATATATAAATCTATACTTCCTTTTTAAACCCGCAAGCATGCATTTTCCTATTTTAATTACCGTGTTCTACTTTAATTATAAAGTTCATCATTGACATTGAGAATGTGCGGACCCTTTTAAATGAATTTCGGGGAATTTGATTGGGCATTTCTCTTAATCCAAGTAAAACCCATTTAGTATGTTTTTATATACACTAGTCTCGTATTGCTGGTAAATGAATTGGTTGTTGAGACCTCTTTGTTTTAATTTTCCAAGGATTCTTTACACGGCAAAGTCCATTCTTTTCACTTATTGCAAGTTTCCAGGCAGAGGGTGTCCCAAATGACACCACTGGGAATTAAATGCAATGTCACACAGTCGCTAAGTTTTGGCTGTTCATCAAAATACTCTCCTATGGGTTAGCGGTGAGACGCCCTCCATAATCATGCCGGATATTCGATATTGTTTTATTTTATATTTATTTTACAAAGCATCCGTGACTTAAACGTGTCACACCCTTCAACTTTAATAAATTCATTATCAGCAATACTGACCTCCCAACGTAACTTTATTATTATTATTCTCAAATAAATGCTTTGATCATATTCCCGTACTATTCTTGAAATCAATAAATAGTTTAGAACACTTAATTTTCAAATATTTTCTTAAACTTGTATAATTATTCAAAGTACCTCACACATGTTCCTATCTCATCAAGCACATTATCGTAATGCTATTAGCCTGAGGAATAGAATATATCACTTTGTTTTAAAACATTTTTATCATTTACTGAAATATAATGCCCACAATTATTTAATATGCGTCCCTGTCTCCTATAAGCAGACAGTGGTGTTATATATATATATATATATATTATGAATAAATTTTGTGAAATTATTTAAACTATATTTGATATCTTATTTCATTGATTCCTATCATTGTCTCAGTAAATATATATATATATATATATATATATATATATATATTCTGCATTTCTTTTGTAAATACATAGACGTTAATTAGCCACCCAAGCTTTTTAGTATAGAGTCTTTTGTTTCTCCCTGACCACCAGGCACCGGTCAAAGGTCATACTAGTAGTGGCATCAGATGTGTTGTCATGTAGATGGTGCTGTGAAATTTGGGCTTTAGATTCCAACTTAGTATATCTAGAAGGCAAACCCTCCTAGAATGTTCAGTTTTATGTCTGGGGTTTGAATTCTGCAGTATGTTAGCAAGATAGATGATTCTGACCGTTACATGGTAAATTTTTTTCGGGTCCATGGCTTGCCCAAATGTGGAGCCTCGAATAGTTAAACACCCACATCCCTGTAGATCTTAATTATTTAAACACCCACATCCCTGTAGCTTAATTTTAGTGTTTTATTCATATTTAATCACTCAAAGTCTTTATATTTTTGATATATATAATATTTTTCAAACTCTATATTATCTATATAGTTTATTTGCGTGTATATTTCATATATTTTGTTTGACTCGGGCATTCAATTACTTATTCTATATAATCAGAAACTTGTCCAAACTTGCTATAGGGCGATACGAGCCATCTATATTTATCTGTATTTATTGTTTCATTTAAGTCACGCTATATACACAAGGCATGAATTACTTAAATATTGTCCCAAGTGAATATTGTGACAATCTATGAAGATTTCAAATATTGTATTTTTCTATCAAAATAAAGTTTTATCCGCTCAACGCGCAAGATAGCATAATGATAATTTTGTACGGTAATGACCTAGATATGTAAGAGGCTATCGTATGGAATTCAGAAATAATTATAAATCAAATGTTGTAATCAATAAAAAAAATGTGAATGTTTTAATGAGTACCCGTAGTTAAATGGAATTATTTAAAATTAATTTTGGGAAGCTAACAGTCTATGGATATTTTTAACTGGTGATATGGCGCCCAAGGGTAATTTCACTAAACGGAGTTACTTCTAAAATAAATTTTGTCACCAGTCTAAATTCTTTATATGTAATTTGTTTTTCAACGTGTGTAAATTTTTCTTAGACCAAATAATGAGACGTGAATCGGATCAATAATTATGTAAATAAATATATATGTTTGCAAATCTTAAATAAGAGGGAACGAAATAATTATACCCAGATCTAGCGAATGTTTATATATATAAATAAAGTTGCTTGAGTTTAAAAATATATTTTAGCGAAATATTTTGACAGATAGAATTTAAGAGATTTTCTTTATATATACGGGCAGTTAAAAATATATATGTTGGCAGCAGATTTAAACAAGAAATTTTTGCAGTAATAAAAGGGTAGTAGTCAGGGGTTTTAGGGATAAACATAAAAGCAGCAATTAGAACAACAGAACAGAGAGGGAGATAGCTTATTAGCCATTAATAAAATTGTAATTAAACATAGTAATCGCAGAGAGTCAAACAAGGAAAAATAGTAATAGTATTTTTTAACCGTATTAATTTTAGTAAGCTCAACGTAAAACCATTTTAAAAATTTTCTTATCAGTGCTATACATTGTTTAAAAGTACATCTATTCGTTAAAAAAAATTTTTTTAGGATATATTAACTAGTTAGCAATAAAATAAAAGGAAAAAAAATCATCATCGATCATGGTAACATCCAAGGCCATGGAGGATACGGATACTAATGAGGTCCGTTTCCGGACTATTATAGAATTGTTTAAGCAAGGTGAAGAAAGAGCGAAAAGAAGAGCAGAAGAAAGCCAAAGGAGAGGTGAGGAACTTAGAGCGCTGTACAAGCTTCTCCCTGGATGGCAAGAGATGGCAGATAAACTCCTGAACCAGAAAGTTGAGACAAATAATTCCACAGAGAAGACTGATACACCAGACCTGGGACCTCGAACTCAGCCAACCCAGATCAACAGTAGAATATTCCAGGAAGTAAAAAAAGTGTCCCAAACTTTCTTTGGAAAGAATACTTCCATTAAATGATGTCCAGGACACAGGACATCAAACCCAGCTAACCAAACTTCATCACATAAAAATTTTTCACGAAGTCAAAAAAATGTCCACAGCTGTATTTAGATAAGATATTTCCAGCCAAGAATGTGCGGAACTTACGGATTCAAACCCAGCTAACCATGCTTACTGCCAACATCAAAGGACATAAAGAAAACCAGAAAAATTTCCCATCTGATATAGCAAAAATATATCGGATAAAGGAAATAGTGAAAACAATGATGGCTCTGGATTTCAGCCCATGGGCCAAAGAGCCACCAGATAAGGCAAATAATTGCAACAGCCTAAAGCTTCAGTTATTAACCACCACTCTGGATTTCAGTCCCTGGGCCAAAGAACTGCCAAACAAGGTAAAGAGACCTGATAATCCGAGACTGCAGTCATCAAATTATAAAAGCAGTGATTACCCAGCAGACCTAGGATTATAGAATTTTTTTTAAAAAAAAAAAACCAAAAAAATACAATAGAAATGGACACGTCACAGGATAAATGAGCAAGGAGATGGGATATAACCAATATTAAACTTGTAAAACGTTAAATAACATTTGTTGAAAGGGGAAAATGATAGACAAAATGTTCGCTAGATGGTAGATTTATTAATATGATCCGGATATATAATTCAGTTTTGTTTCTTCATTATATTTATATCCTCCACATTATGGGTTATCTTGTAAATTTTTTTATGCAGGCTTCATAGGTGGACACCTGTTGTAAGATCTTTTTTTTTAACAATTTTTTTTGTTCCATCACTAAGGGAATGTGAAACAGTAAGGTCTGCTTTGCAGATCTTCGTTTCACCTTTTCTCACCTACTTCCTACCCTCATACCTTAGTTTGAACCCCAATCTATTGTAGTGTGTCTGCAATACACTTATATACCGAAAATCCTGCCTAATTTTAAACCATGAGCACAATGCTCATTTTATATATATAACTTATTCCCAAATAAAAAAAATATTATGAATTATGTATTTGTTCACATAATTTACATTTATTAAAAAGTAAGTTATATAAGTCGTAATTATGCACACACTATGATATCCATTTTAAAACATATCAAAATTATAAATTGTTAAAGTTATTTTGTTTGAATCTATTTAGAAATATATTACCATCGTAATATATTTTGATTTAAAATAAAATTCATTTAGTAAATATTCGTTTAGTAAATAGATTCAAATATTGCAATTTAAAAAGTAAAATCATTTTCTTGAATTTAATAAAAGTTATTCCAAATATTTCTGTTAAAATAAATGAGGGACAATAGTTTAATTAGTAAATGTTGTATAAGTTTATCTAAAAACAGCAGATGTCCACTTAAGGTTTTCTTTAATTAATAAAAGTAATTTTTAATTAAATCTAGTTTGAAATCCGAATGTCGACAGGGAAATTAACAAAAGAAATTAATTAATGTTGAATTCCTTTGGACATTGGGATTGATTTAATTACAGCTGATAAGTCTGATATATTTTTGTAATGCTCCAGGGCAGTTCTATTGTTAACATCTACTATAAAAAGAAGGGTTTTCTTTTGTTCTCCAGTTAGTAGTTTTTATTCTAATGTGTCTAAGAGAAATCATTCTAAGTTCTATTCTAATAATTTGCAACCTTGACATGACAGAGTAGAGGCATTAAGATGGCTGTATCCCCCTCGGAATAGCCAGCCGCTGCTCCATACCATCGAAAGCTATCACACGGACCTGGAACTGCTGCTTCCATTGCCAAAAATATGAACATTCCAGATTTTGCTGCTGAATTATAAAACCTGCCGAACGTCTACCTGCAAATGCATCTCCAGAGGTAACCTAAATTAACCCAAGACCTCTTGTGATTCCTAACTAACATGCTATAGGTATTTAAAATTGTTTTTCTTATATTTCACTTAACTTCATTATGTATTTCTTTAATGTGTTTAAATATACTCAACATTTTTCTCTCTATCCTTGGGTTAATATTTTCTATTTTTAAAGCTTTCTTTTATTTTATTATGATAATGTGTCAGAATCATCTTTGACCGAGTGAACTATTCCATTTTTTGAAAGTAAGACGCCGCTATTAAGGCATATTTTAAATTTATAATTTTCCAATTTTATTATCTTGAAAATCACTCATTCGAGGGTGATTCTTTTCTTTAATATAATATAATCACAGTTTAAAATCTACATGTTATTGATTTTAATCTAATATAAAAGTATGTGCGAAGTCAATGGTTAAATGTGTCCCTTAATGCATGTTTGTGTATATAAATCTATACTTCCTTTTTAAACCTGCAAGCATGCATTTTCCTATTTTAATTACCGTGTTCTACTTTAATTATAAAGTTCATTATTGACGTCGAGAATGTGCGGACTGTCTTAAATGAATTTCAGGGAATTTGATTGGGCATTTCTCTTAATCTGAGTAAAACCCATTTAATATGTTTTTATATACACTAGTCTCGTATTGCTGGTAAATGAATTGGTTGTTGAGACCGCTTTGTTTTTATTTTCCAAGGATTCTTTACACGGCAAAGTCCATTCTTTTCTCTTATTGCAAGTTTCCAGGCAGAGGGTGTCCCAAATGATACCCCTGGGAATTAAACGCAATCGTCACACAGTCGCTAAGTTTCGGCTGTTCATCAAAATAGTTTCCTATGGGTTAGCGGTGAGACGCCCTCCATAATCATTCCGGATATTCGATATTGTTTTATTTTATCTTTATTTTACAAATTATCCGTGACTTAAACGTGTCACACCCTCCAACTTTAATAAATTCATTATCAGCAATATTGACTTCCCAATGTAACTTTATTATTATTATTCTCAAATAAATACTTTGATCATATTTCCATATTTTTGCTTAGTAAGCTTTAGTTCATACTATTCTCGAAATCAATAAATAGTTTAGAACACTTAATTTTCAAATATTTTCTTAAACTTGTATAATTACTCAAAGTACCTTGCACATGTTCCTATATCATCAAGCACATTATCGTAATGCTATTAGCCCAAGGAATAGAATATATCACTTTGTTTTAAAACATTTTGTCATTTATTGAAATATAATGCCCACAATTATTTAATACGTGTCCCTGTCTCATATAAGCAGATAGTGGCATTATATATATATTTTATGAATAAATTTTGTGAAATTATTTAAACTAAATTTGATATCTTATTTTATTGATTCCTATCATTGTCTCGGTCTATATATATATATATTCTGCATTTCTTTTGTAAATGCAGAATATATATATATATATATATATATATATTCTGCATTTCTTTTGTAAATCCATAGACATTATTTAGCCACCCAAGCTTTTTAGTATAGATACTTTTGTTTCTCCCTGACCACCAGGCACCGGTCAAAGGTCATACTAGTAGTGGCATCAGATGCATTGTCACGTAGATGGCACTGTGAAATTTGGGCTTTAGATTCGAACTTAGTATATCTAGAAGGCAACTCCTCCTAGAATGTTCAGTTTCGTGTCTGGGGTTTGAATTCTCCATTGTGTTAGCGAGATAGACGATTCTGACCGTTACAATATACTACATTTTTATATACATATGAAATTAAATAATTATATTACTGGATGTATAAACTTGAGAGAAAGATTACAATGACAGAACATACAAACTCAGGAAAAAAAATCTTACATAATATTATTCATTATTATTTAAAATAGAAGGAAAAAAAAACATATGTACATATTAAATGCTCTACAGAATTGCAGGGTGTGGGAATTTCGAATAGCTCCACAGATGGGCGTGCAAATCTACTTTAATAGTTAGAGATATAATCATATGTTAATTAGTGAACCAAATATTTTAGATATATAATGTAGGTGGCAGTTGATTATAGCAGGCAGATAAAATAAATTATGGGGGAGTAATCAAAAGAGTAGGGCAGGAGAGAGTAGAAGACATGGAAAATAAGTCCAGAAACCTTTAATGAAAAAAGAAAGGGCACTAGCATAAAGTATTTTTTTGGTAGATAATATATTAGATAATTACAGTTTTTGAAAGAAAGTTTGTTGTTCCTTCAGTCTCCAATGGATTCAAAGTAAAGGTTCTTTTTTATTCATTTTTTTTCTGTCATGGATTTGAAGTAAAAGTTGTTTTTTTAATTCATTTTATTTGTTTGTCATTGTAAGTGGGAAACTGTGTAGCAGTCGATTTTAGCCCAAGATCAAGCTCCACTCTTCTACCACTTAACCCACTGTTTTTTCATCATATTTATATAAACTAGTATATTTCTGAGAAGCGTCTATAAAAGTTTATAAATATAAATCTCAAATAAAATTTTTCTTTAATTTTAAACATTGACTTTTATGAATGCAACTCAGAAATATACATATATTAAAGGAGCTTTTATATATATAAAAGCACAAACAAATCTTTTAAAAAATTTTGTATTTTTATTCTTAATTATATGTCATTTGTTTTATAAATATTTTCTTCATATAAGTACACAAAATATTCAAGATGGAAGATGGCTGTCCAAGAATAATTAAAGGGGTGGGATTCATGATTTTAAAAAGAATTTTTTAACTAAAGTTAATGAAAGTAAAATTTAAAAACAAAGCTAACTGATTTTAATTAGAGATTAACATTTTTTATCAAATCTATTTCCAATCTGGAAATTGATTTGAAATTATTTTGGACAGTTATTTAATGTTTCCATCTCCACTAACTTTAGCTAAAATATTTCTGTTAATAAAGTTAAGAAGTTTTAATTAAAAAAAAACATTTTTGAACACCTTTGAGTTTTGTATAAATAGGGCCAAAAAACTATTGTGTCAAAAAAGAGAGAGTGTTAGGTCAATAGTCTTTAACCAACTTCACATCTGTGTAATTTTTGAGGGGCTTCAGCTGCTGTCCCCTCTGTATTCAGCTCCAATCTGTGCCATGCATGATGTAGCTTCTACTGTTCAAGTGTGCCCATGCCGTCAAAAAACCATCGATGCCAAGAGACAAAATTCATCTGTAATCCATAGAATGCTGAGGTAACCAGCCCAAAGTCATTATAATCGTATTACCTAACTTATAACTTGTAAACTCTTTTTAAATTAATGTTTTCTATATATTTAAACCTTTTTTTCAACTCACTAATCGGCAAGCATATTAAACTAATACTCTTCTTTATATCGATTCTCTATAACATAAATTAATGCTACTATAAAACATTTTAATCCAACTCACGCTTCATACTTTCTTTTATAATTTAGTGCGGTTCTAATTTATTTTAAATAATATTTTTATATTTTTCACTAAACTTTTATTTTTAAATGCAAATCAAACCCGGTTTTACAACCTTAGAAGAGGGGGGATTAATGAGTTCTTATTTATTTATTTTTAAATAGTTCGTAACTCTGAGTTTTTTTTGTTAAATGAATATATGTTTTTTTTTAAAATATTATACCGTAAAAATGTACAAAATGTATAAATGTTTTTCAATCTGGGATGGATATTGGTATACATCGGTTTTATTAATTTCTTTCTGATCATCATCGCTAAAAGAGCTGGAGAGAAAACCTATTTTATTGTTTGTACTTTTAAGTGCATGAATTTTAGTTTTTTTATTATATTTCAAGAAAATAGTATTGATTCAAGAAGGGGGAGCAATGTACACTTCATTAATTATAGCGTTAACTTTTAATAAATGATTTTTATCTCACACGGGTCATTATCTTAACATGTCATTAGGAATTTGTTAAACTATTTAAGGCTTTATATTTATTCTTTAAATCCAATAATTTTATAATATTATAATAGCGTTGTTAGCATAGGCCACTCTTCATGTTATTAAGCTTTATCTAGAGATGTGCGTCGGAATGCCCGAGTCGTCTCTCATCTTCATTTCAGGTCGTAAACAGGGCGATGAATGCCCCTAGACCATATATATACACTCGTGTAACGAAAGTAATGCATGGGATAATTCCGGCAAAGTTCGGCCCATTATTTCCTCTGTCCGAGGACCTTTTGTCAACCGATTCCACAAAATGTGGGGTGGCAAGTTGGCTAGACTGTTTTTCTTCCGTAATACGATAAAGAACCTCCAAATATTGGATCCGCAAATATTTGGCTATTATGCTAACACCGCTGTTTCTTATAGTTCATTTTTCTTTTAGCCTGTTTGACAAAATAAACCGTAATGATATGTAATAATGAAACGCTTTCTCTTTGTAATATTTTTAGTTGGAGTTTAAATCCAACTTCTCGTGAAGCTGCCCTCCCCTTTATTGAATAAGCCATTCCCCGTATTGACATAGTTTCGCAATATTTTCTAGTTAAATGTCCAAAATGTTTAATAAATAAATGTTTTAAATATATAATGATCATAATGTATTCTTATTTTAATGTTATCAGTAAATGCTGTAAATTAAATAAAGTTATGTATCAAATGCCAAGGGCATCCCATTAAAGTCGTCCAAACAGCGAAACTTTATTATTGTCAAATTTTTATATGTGTTGTAATGTACAAACATCTACCAATCACTGAGATAATTTTATTTTTTGTAACTATAAATAAAAACCTATTTGAAATATACATCAGTATTGTTGGTAACCGCCGCACTAAAGTGATATCTATTGAAATAAAATAATTGGAAAAAGATCATCAAATATTTGTAACCAAAATTAAAGTTTTAAATGCATGAAGTTGAATATATATAAAATTTTGAATTTTTGTCAAAATAAATATCTATATATTTTAAACTTAATTCAGTTGTTTGAATCTCCTTAATAATATTTATATTTATGTATTTTAAACTTGATATCATTGGTTCACTCAATCTCTCATCATCATCATCAGCTGAGTCTCATGCAAAATGATGTAGCACCGGGCCCGGAAATAATTAATCTATGTGGCATCACCAAAGCCGTAGTGTTATAGATTTGGGGAATGGGCATATAGGTTAGAATTCATAATTTTTCCTGACCTGTGTATCTCAGGCATGATTGGATTCGGGGTACTTTTGCTTAGATTCTAAATCTTGTTGAATGGACATACATTTTCGACTGGTACAATATATATATATATATATATATATATATATATATATATATATATATATATATATATATATATATATATATATATATATATATATATATATATATATATATAATATCAAAACTACCCCAAATCTAGTCAAAAAGGCTATCATGTAGTCATCAATATAATGAAAAGTTAAAAGTGGAGATATGTTAAAATGAAGAATAAAAGACTGTTATAGAATTACACAAAAATAGAAATAAAAATTCAGTCAAATTATTGTCATGTGATTCAAAATAAATAATGCATAGAAAAAAAAAGATAGCAAACCTATAGTGATTCTTTAAGAAGTTTAATTAAATTTTCTGTAGAAAGAAAATCTAATGAGAGTAATTGCTCATCAATTCAATGCATAAATAATCATTTACAATTTTTTTTTTAAAAAGTACAAATTCTAAAATACTATATTTAAAACTACAAACTAAAGAAAATGAAAAATGGAGCCTAAAATTTCATTGAATAAGCTAAAATGTTAAATATAAAAATAAAATATAATAAATGTGTAGAATTATTGTTAAAATTATTATTAAATTTTGTAAATTTATGATCAAAACATAATTAAAATAATTTCGCAAGTAATCTAATCAAGTCGAGAATAGATTGGTTTTAATATAAACAGTAATTCAGTCAACTGATTACATAATAAATGTAATAATTAAAAATGCTAATTAATAAAAAAGGAAAAATATTCAAAACAAAATTTTAATTATGGGGTCAGGGCTATAAAAGCCATTATATTTTCGTTAATGATGTAGTTATTCTGCTGTTGTTGTATTCTATTTCTATTTTATTATGTTGCTGTTAATTGTGCTGCTGGTTAATATTTATTATATTATCTGCTAAATTGTGTGATCTCTTTCATGATGAAATTCTAATTTTGTGGTTTCACTTATGTATAAAAATCTCTTTAAATGATTTAACACTAATATGTCCTCTTAGATTGATGAAAATAGTTTACAATGTCACCAAAATCTTGACTTGCCATTACTTAGACATGTATCTGTCATACACCCAAGACTGTTTCTGGACAAATACATGGATTTTTTTTTCTGGAAATGAAGAGGATACTAGCTTCTAAAAAAGCCAGTTACCAATGTAAGAATACTATTCATGAAATACAAGCATAAAAAGACAATAGTAACAATCACAAAAGAAAAATTCTCATCACAATAATATCATTACAAATCCAGAGTCTAGACTTAGACTGAAATCCAAAGGTAAAATTAACTTTTGTTTATAAACTTTGATTAAAAAACAAAATATGTAAACTCTTACTTCCTAATTAAAACAAAATTATATATGCTAACATAATATAATTTGTTCAATTTTATTATTTTTGTTGTTGTAATTTGATATTTATTAATTGAGTAAATAAATATGTTATTGAATTGTTAATTTTGTCTGAATTCTCAACTCTCTGAGTCTCATCATATGAAATTTAAGTAAGATATATTTCATTAATTATATTGTTTTAAAATATTCATTAACTGATTTTTATAATTCAAGGAAGATTTTTTTGAGCTAGCTGAGGCATAGAATATCAATTAAATGTAAAAACTAAATTGAAGGCATTTGGAAAAATTATAATTGAGTAACTAAAGACAAAATTAAAGAAGCAAATAGTAAAAAGATCACAAACTTAAAAAAACAATAACTACACCTAAAAATAATATAATTAACAAGTATAAATGCATTTGGGAGCAAGAGGAAAATGGAATCTCAAGAAAAATAGTTAACAAATGTTCTCAGCAAGAACAACAATAAAATAAAGACAAAAACAAGAAAAGTTAAATAAGTTTAAAAATAATAACATCATAAAATGAGAATGAGAAAATTGTTTGAAGAACCTAAAAGCCAAAAAAAAAAAAGCTGATAGCTGAAAAACTTCCAAAACAAATTAAATAGACAGCCAAATAGCGTAAAGATCAAAAATAGAAAATTAGAATACTAATCAAAAATATTAAAAAAAAAAATAGAGCACAAGATTAAATTAGGCTATAAAAATAAATGATATTTTGAAATAAATGAACAGAAGTCAGCAATCTAAACCAAATAGAAAATAAATTTAAAGCATCCTATTAAAATAATCATAAAAATAAACTATGACAGGAAGAAAAAATAGAGCTGTTACAGAAAACAGTAGGAGGAAATAAATTAGAAAATGAAAGAGTAATAGTTATATCCAGATATGTATGAATGATTTAGTGTCTATAATTAAAAGAATATATTTTGACAATGATAGGCATCGTGAAACATTTAGATAAATTTGTAAGAGAAGTCAATATATATTTGAATAATGACAGGCAGAAGAGCTATAATGTAAATGTAGACACATCGAATAATAGCTTTGTAGTTGTCAACCAGTTTCTAAAAAGACATATACGTTATGGGTATATAGATAAAGCTACCACTAATTACATTAGGAGCTTGGAATATTTTTTTATTTAAAATCACCTAATTAAATTCACCAAGATTACAAAACATTTAGCCACCTACAGGGCATCTCTCAAAATTGGTGGGATTTCCTCTTTAAGATAACCATGACATTTCTTAAATATAAACACATCCTATTAAACAGATGCTGGTGTAAAGAATGTCAAGAGATTTTTAGACAACAGGTGTCACAAAAAATTGTCACCTAGACCATTTACACTATTTTTCCATAGACAGGTGAAAACATTAACATGGTGATGACAAATCCACTATCTGAACAACAACTTATTAGGACATTGTTTTACAGTTTTCCTTATAACTGAATCTTAGCAGCACTGGAATGAAGACACTTGAGCAAGTGGTCAAATTGCTAACTGCTTCTGATAGCACTATACTTGCCTACAAAACTAAAAATTGGAGATTTTAGACTAATAACCAAGAAGTTCACAATGTTTTGCATAAATGGATATTCTAAAAGGCTAATAATAATGACAACAGAAAGATGTGTACATAAAAACAACAACTAAAATGTAGCCTAACCATTGACTGAACTTGCAGATATAATCTTTATGGATAATGACCATGACATAACTAAGATGGAAATGTTTTTGTTATTATTGAGTGTACATAAAGTAAGACTTTTTGGAAAAAAAGTAAATAATAAAAAAAATATGGGATAAGAAGTCAATTAATTTGACAGAAATTGTATTAAAATATAAATAAAAAATATTGTCCAATATAAATAATGAAAAACTAATAAATCAAACTCTGAACAATAACAAGCAATATTTGTAAATCACCCAGCTCATAAATCTATGCTTTCCACATAGACTAAACATAACAAAATAAAAGATTATAGTGAAACTAATGAAGTAAAAAAACTAAAAAGGGAAAAATGTTTGAAGTGTAAAAATGTAAATCTTAGGCTCGAAAACAATGTAAATAGTTCTTTAAAAATATATAGCAAGTGATGATGAGTAGGGTAATAATAGACTGAGCTATGTGTGTGCATATATGTACATTTATGATTTTCAGATTGTACAAGTATTTGATTCAGCCTTTTCTGTGTGGATACATTGTTCTATAGATGGGTATGTGCATTGAACCTTTCCATTTAAAATGATCATGAAACACCAGTAGAAACTAGCCATGGTTTGTGAAAAATATAGCTGTAAGAAAAGTTTCCAGTGAATAAATAAATAATTATACGGTGAATATGTGGTAGAAATAGTCTTTTTATTTGCAGATAAAATATATAAGGACCATATTTCACATCCATATAGAACGCAGTTGGCTTATGCTATTGTCATGATTTGTACAAAAAAATATATGTGGTTTAATTGACACATGATTGAATTGTGTGTGAAATGCAAAAGCATTAGGTTGATGCCTTTCTTCAAACTCTTGCTCATTGTTTATTTTACTCTTTATAAACTTACCTATTAAAACATGTAATAATGTTCTAATAATTAAAACAAATCAGTGCCTAAAAAAAAAAATTGATGCATTTTATTTTTAAATTGAACAAAGTGCAAATTAGAAAATATGTAAAATACGTGTTACGAAATGTATTTTTTGAAATATATATATAAACATTACAAGCATAAATATATATATATGTAAACTTATAAATAAATATGAAAAAATACAGTAATTAAAATTTGTTATATATATATATAAACGTCACTTTGGAGCGCTTTCAACTATCCTGGTAGTCTGTGTCAACTAATACTTTGAAAGGCCAACATTCCCATTTTTTTTTTATTTTTTGTTCTTTTTAACAAATTTATTTATCGTTATTTCTAATATTTATTTATAAGTTTAAATGTATATTATTTTGAACAAATACAGACATCGATTTGTATTAATATATATATATATATATATATATATATATATATATATATATATATATATATATATATATATATATATATATATATATATATATATGACAGATTAAATTTTATTACTATTATTACTTTATCTGAATAAATTTGGTATAGCCTTAATGACAAATACTTTGCCACGTTTATATATTCTCCTTTAACCAAAGTTATCTAACACATGAATTGCAGTCATTGTGATGTAAAACCTTGGTTCAAGATTTACAACAATGTCCCATGTTCTAGTATATAATTATTATTATATTTAGTGGTAAATTCAATGTAGCCTATGGTCAGCTGTGTTTCATACAGGCTCATACTAATATTTTCTTTTTTTTTTTTGACACAGGGTACTAACTGCTTTAATGAAAGTATTTATTTTGTTTACTTGGATAAACTTCTATATAATTATTATTTGGATTTAACTCTGAGAAGTAATATCCTTAATTATTTTAGTTGTGTTTATCTCATGCTATGAATATAACATTTGTCAATCTCACCACCAAATCAACTCATTTTGTTAATAACCAATTGAATATATTTTCATTTCTAAAGTAAACTAAACTTTGTATTTTAACTATATTGAAGAAGTATCAAGATAAATCAATTTTACTTATCTATCAGATAGATAAAAAACCCAATAATAATAATAATAATAATAATAATAATAATAATAATAATAATAATAATAATAATAATAATAATAATAATAATAATAATAATAATAATAATAATAATAATAATAATAATAATAATAATAATAATAATAATAATAATAATAATAATAATAATAATAATAATAATAATAATAATAATAATAATAATAATAATAATAATAATAATAAATGTATGTATGTAAACAATAATGTTAATATTAGTGCATTATATTCTAAACTTATAAAGAATGACATAATATCATCTCTAACCTCGACAATAAATGAAGTAATATAATCAATTAATAGATAACATATATTGGAACTTTTACAAACAACTGTAGATCTGTAATAATAAAACGTTGGGTATGCTCAGTGGTCAGGTAGTTGTAAAAATGCAGCTATAGACATATGCAGTTAAGACAAAGAAAGAAATTTAAATAATAGAATAAATTATTATAAGTAAAACAAATAAATTGGGAAGAAAGAGAAAAAGTGCAATCATTCTTTAATTAATAATTTAGAATAAAATAAAACTTTCCCTTTATCAAAACATATTCTCTGAGCTATAAACTTTTGAACTTTTAAATATCTTCTTATTAGCTCTCACATCTTCATCTAATATCTTTAAAAATGCTTGGTAAATCATTTGCCAATATGATCTGAAAGGAAATTTACTCTTGCAGAGTAAAATGAAAATGAAAATTACCTTTCTTATGGTACAAGTGAAAATACTTTTTTATGCCTCAACAGTTATAATAGCGATGGCAATAAAAAAACTTTTAAATAAAATAAAATAAAATAATGCCGACGATTTCAGTGTTCATTTATATAACTTTGGATCTGCTCTATAGTATTGTGTTGCCACACATGTCTGATATTCTAATAGGCTATAAGAAACATTTACATCACTTAAGCTATTGTTCCCTAGCATCAAATAACAACAATTATAATTACATTATAAAAGAAAATTGATAAATATGACTAAGAATAAAAAAAATAATAGGATAAAATTGGGAATAATTTAGCCTTTTATCCAGGACATCTGGCAGAATAATGAAAAGATAAGGGTATCTTTTATACCCCTCCCATATCCATGATAATCCCAAAAAATAATTACAATTAACTGTTTTATTAATTTTGACTAAGGAAATAAATGAAATAATGTGCAGTCGGAATTAATAACATAAAATAAAACTCATGTCAACGTCATATAAATGTTTAATCTGAGATTTGCAAATTTATTTTTATTGGAAAATTCTCCTAAAACAATGGTAATCAAAATGAAATGTTAGAATCTGCATGAAGTTGCTTATCTTGTATATTATTGGTTATCTGGCATATTGAGATCTCTAGAATTTGAAATGGTTTAAGACTGAAGCTAAATGTTTTGCAAACATTTTGCAAACACACACTTACTTCGCATATAGAAAATAAACTGACAACAAAAATTGAATAAAATGCTATAATTTATTAATAACACAAAATAAAAATAATAATAAAAAATGTTAAATGCTACAAACCAATAGATGCGCTATTATCATAAATGTGTAGTTACATATTATCAAAGTAATTCTGCTTCAATTACAATTACAGGAAATTAAAATATATATAAGCCAAGTATTCAGGCTAGAGCTGTTCTTTGCAACAACGCAAATAAAATACATTCCTATAAGTTTGGAATTAAAACTATTACACTGAAGTAACCAACTGATATGTACAAATAATATAGGAACTACACTGATTTAAAAATTTGAAAGTTACATTAAACAAATGCTTAATTTGAAATAGACAACTAACAGCAGCTTCACTTTAAGTTTTATAAAAGGGTCTGTAAAATAAATATCTTATTTTAAATCATTGGCTAGCTATTGTAATTATGATATGAAGTACACAAATGGAACTAAAAATTATTTGTTAAACAATTATAAACTGGGTTCAAATACTACTTTGTTGTTTTAAAATAATTAACTCTAGTGTTAATGAGTTGACTAAATTTTGGTTTGTAATTAAGGTAAATTATGAATGAGTATGGGCCATTCATCAGAAGACATACACACAAATTAATATTTAACTTAATGTCCACATAAAAATAATAATAGATATTTCAACTATTGATGACTTACAATTCCAGTGAAGAATATTTCTCATCTTACTGATAAAAAATTAAATATTGTGTTTCAATATTCCTTTGATAACTAAGTGTTTTAAAATCCATATTTTAAATTAACTCTTTTCAGTTGCTTTGCTTGTAAACTACTAGCATTGCTTAGTAGGACAATACAGATAATGATCCAAATCATTAAGGCACTAATAATGATAAAGTGCTTACTGAGGATCTAATGCCTCAAATCTAACATTTATACTTGCCATAACTTTTAAATAGAAAATGATAATATACATCTTCTATGGTGAAAAAATAATCTAAATTTACATGAGGTACAAAAATACCGAGTAATCTCTCCAGGACAAACACTTGATTAAAATGACTGGTCATCCCCAGGCTTATGTTTCAGGCAAAAAGAAAGCTGTAGACTTTATCTCAACATCTAAGGAAAAACGAATGCACACCAAAATATAATCCCCTCATAAGATTAAACTATTCTCTCTCTCTCTCTCTCTCTCTCTCTCTCTCTCTATATATATATATATATATTATTTTATATATATATATATATATATATATATATATATATATATATATATATATATATATATATATATATATATATATATATATATATATATTATTGGATAGAACAAATAGTTTTTCTGATGATAGCCATTTTCACCGGGACCTTTTTGCTACTAAGAAAATGCTTCTTCATAATGGTTTTAATTACAAAATTATTAATAGGGCTTATACATATCAAAAGAAAAAAGATTTTGATACATCAAAAATTAAGACAATTTTGCCATATATAAAAGGAGTAACTGATAGAATTGGTAACATTTTAAAGAATAATAATATTTACACAATTCACACTACTTATAAAAAAAAATAGTGAAATATTTCCATTTCCTAAAGATAAAATTGCTTTGGAGTGTCATGGTGTATATGAAATTCCATGTAGGGTCTGTCCATATACATATATAGGACAGACTAATCATAGAATAAGTATTAGAAAGGAAGAACACATTCTGGCAGTGAGAGAAAAATCCAATTCATCAGCTATTTATTCTCATATAAAATTAACAAATCATGATATCAATTTTGAAAAAATAAATATTTTAGCAAAAATTGAACAATATGACCAGAGATTGCCAAGAGAAGCTATAGAGATTTTTAAAAGGCCCAAGAGCATAAATGAAAGGTGTGAGTTAAAGAAGATTAACAACATTTGGAAGAAGCTATTGGAAGAGAAAATAAATTTTAAAACTTTTCAACCAATAGAATTTAAATATGAGGAGAAAGAAAATGATAAAAACGATTTTAAATCTCACATGCATTCTTATGATTTGAGAAAAAGGATGCTCTGAGGAAGGTACTTGATATGTCAGCATTTAGCTTTTTCACTACATGGAATATCCCGAAAATAGTAATAATAATATGACACACACACACACACACATATATATATATATATATATTATAATGTGTAAATTCTTATATATATATATATATATATTATAATGTGTAAATTCTTAATAATCCTCTCCATGGAACATAGCCACTCTGACTATACAAATATACTATAACAAGATATCAAAATAAGCCACTCATGGAGAATACAAACACTATGGGGATAACACCTCCATCTCACAAAGCTCAATATATAATAAACATCACAATGTGCTGATATTAGAAATATATTATCTCTAAACTTAGGCATGATAGTGAAATACACTAATAAGAATAAATTTATATCAAAAATGTGTATGTCAATCAATATATGAAACCATTGAATAAGAATGCATATCTCAGCCAAATGACTGTTAGAAATATGTAAAATATAACAAATATAATCTAAGCAAGGACTATTCAACAGCAAGTTATAGAATAAAACATTATATTAAAATAATGTGTACATACTAATAAAGAACAAATGTTAATGAATTAAATAACTAATGAAATAAAAATTCCATTGAAACCATAAATGAAAACTATGCTGTTATAGCATAAGTATAAAATTATTCACATTTGATAAATTTAAAATACTGTTTGCCCATTAGAGATATAGAGCACATATTTTAAATACCAAATATGTGAGATTAATATCTTCAGTTTCATGTAAAATAACAAGATATATTTTATTGGTATAACTTCATATCAAATATAAACTTGCCCAAATATAATAGTAGATATGCTACCCAACCCATAAATATTACATAATATATATAAATCTTATCATATATTAACATTATACAATAAACATAAAATTTTGCCTAATATTCTTTTAAAACATTAGTTCTTAAGCAGGGCTGGTTTTCATGTTGAGCTGTTGGTCATGGTAAAGAGAACTTTTCTTTAGTCATTTTTCACAAAAACAAAACAAAAAAATGTGCAGAAATGCATTTTTTTTAAAATGAAGTATTTTTTCTTCCTTTAGCAGGTGCAACATTTTAACAGAAATGTAGTAAAAAGAAAACATAATTAATCTTAACCCTAATAATGAAGATTAGATCCAACAAATACATATTTACAATATGAAGACAAGCATTTATATTATAATAGAATCAAATATAATAAGCTAGCTGAGACATTATCAGACAATCACAAGTTTTTTCAAAATTATAATATGTCCAACACTGGTACTTAAAACTATAAGAATTCCATTATATTTTTTTCTAAAACCTAAGTAAATAATACTCAAAAATTATTAAGTAATTATTATTATGTATTATTAAGTAATTATTGTTCAGTTCATTTTTAAAATGTACAACCTATAATAAATTGATATTATAAATAAATTAGAATAAATAGTATCAAATTAGTTTAAAAATAATCTGTAAATTTTATTAAAACAGAATAATAATATTTAAAGGTGTTACTTAAATTAGTATTTAGCTTATAAAGTTATTTTAAATTTAATATTCATTAGTATTTTTATTTTGTAGTTAATTTAAATAAATTGAAAGAAGTTAATAGAGTTCATGTTTGTAGGTCATTCTCATGTGCAAATGTATATGCATGCATGAAAGATATGTGACTTTAAAAATCAATAATAATTTAATTGTGTTTCAATAATATACTTTATTGTACGAATTAGATTACATGAATTTGTTGTTAACCAAAGTTACATTGTTGAAAATACATGGTTTAAAACTATATAGCTTTAGAGCAAACAGAAAGAATAATTAAAGAAAGGGATATGTTAAAAACAAACCACAACAAAATAGTTGTTCTTGTTACAGAAAAGTCATAATTTGTTTTTTGGTTATGTTTTGTTTCAGGTTTTTAATAGTGACCATGTAGCAGCAAATATATCTGGGTGTGCAATTTTTCCATCTTTGGCCATTAATAGTTCGAGCTTCTTTGAGAATGTGGCTGGGTGCTTTGTGGTATTGTCTCCAAGGCAGAAAGTACATCTGATGCACCAGAAACTATATAAACAAAAAGTTGCTGCACAAGCTGCTGGTATTGAGCCTTTACTGAGAACCTCTAATAGGTTATCAAGTGTGATGTTATTTTGTCTATATGTGTTAATCATAATTTTTCATGTATTTGTTAGCCCTATACAGGTGTGAAATAGGTGCTGTTGTGTTTCTTCTTCCCTGTGGCATAGGGAACAAACAACATCAATTTTGTTGTAAAATCTGTGGTATTTAAGAAAGTATGAGGTAGGTAGAGCATAAAGATTTACCTTTAAAAAAAAGTCAAAAAATTTGGGTTCCATTGACCACTTTTTAAATCACAGCATCAAAATACTATTGTTCATATTTAGCATGGGTGAGTGAAGATATGGTGTTGTGTCTGGGTATAGCATATTGTAAATATTCCAATAGGTGTATCTACCAACACCCAAAAAAGACACCTGATCATAAATGCTTTGAAGTTGGTTTACGAGCAAAGACAAATATCCGTGTGAAGATGGGGGTTGGTCTGTGGGTGTTATTTGAAGAATGCATTCAAGGGCTGGAAAACATCTTTTCAGTGTAGCTAGAAGATTAATACATTTTTGTTTGTGAAAAATTTATATGGAGTAAAAACCTAATCCAACTTCTAGTTGTTGGAAGACTAAGTTGTTTTACAGAGATGGAGACTACTTTTCTGCACCATAATAGCTTGCTGCAGACTGAGTAAATGGACGATGTGAAAGATTTAGTGAAATTTATGATTGGTGAGTAATAGGTTATTTTTGTAGTTACAAGCTGATTGAATAGGCATACTTTTTCATATAGTGAAAGGTAGGTTTTGTAGAGAGAAGTGGTTGTACGTTCAGCATCATCTTTCAATTTTTTTGGATGTTTTGTCTCATTGCAGAGGGCCCTCGGTAGAAAGGAAAACCAAGGAAATTAGTTGGTTTCCCATGATAAACTTGTGTGTTTATCTCACCAGTGTAAAGAGACCAAGCTGATAATAATTTAATTGTAATATTGATTTATAACAAATGAATGAATAAAATTATTAAAACTTTTTTTAAAGTTTGATAAATAAAACTAATTATATTATTTATATCTATTTTTATTTTATTTTATGTAATAAAATATTGTTTAAAAAATGTTACATAAAATAATTAAAAGTTAACATTCAATTTGACCATTAATAACCATGTGGTTTCAGATAATAAATCAATTGCATGAGCAATCAATTTCAGCTGAACTGTCAAAAGTGTTAAATATAAAAACTTATTGGTTTTTAAAAGCAATTGACAATTGGAAGGAGTAAAAAAATATCAGATATAAATAGTGGTTCAGTAGTTAATCTTGTGTGTCTGTGTGTGGCCTAAATCTCAACTTCTCTTAAAAAATAAAAAAAAGTTGTAATTTTCTTTAAAAGTTATTATTTTATTAAAAGTAAAGTATGTTTAAATAAATAATTTTAGATTATTCTACAGTCATAAACAGCTGGATTAAAAAGGTAACTATTTTCTGATATTCAACTTTCAGTCAAAATTTTGAAAACGTAGTAACAAAAAAATGTTTAAAGGAAGTTATGTATCTCTTATCCTATTTACATATTGCATGTTTTCTTTTCTCTATTGGAAACTAAAATTAAGATTCAAATTATTAGTATTTACATGGTTAAATACAGATATTGTATGGAACTGTTTTAGCTGAAGGATACTCAGTATTTATCCAATTAAGTTAAAATATAAGCAAATTTAATTGAAAAACATTATAGTGAACTATATTACAGTTTTAAAATGTGTCAATCTCTTTGTGATAAAATTATTTAAAGCTGTCATTAAGTCTGAAATTTATTCTTGATATTTAATATTGACTCTAAAATAGACTCATGTTTAATAATGCATATTTCTGATATAATTTAGAAAAGAGAAATATACTGCACTAAACTAGGAAGAATAAAGTTTATCTGTTAAGCATTAGTATAATTTTAATTACTTTGCTTAGTGTTCAACCAGAATATAATGAATACAAGATATTAATTATCTTATCCTAAAAACGGTTGGACAAAATATTGTAGTCTACAATTAATTAATGATGAATTTTCAAATGATAGTATATCTTAAAAGTTTATTGCTTATAACTTGACCTGAAATGAAAATACCTTATGAAAAACAGATAAAACAAAATGAACTTCAACAAAAATAATTTGTATCTCATGCTAAGCAGTGCAGAAAAAAAGTTATTTGGAAATATGATTTCAAAATGTTGTATGAGAACTAATTTAAAAAAAAAATGTTTATAAAAAAAAAAAAATACATTCTTTTAAAAGAGAAAACAGAATTAGAAATCACAAAGCTACATTATTATGAATTTAAACCCAGGATGCTATAAAAATTATCAGCTGAAGAATTTTGTTTTTCCGATGCCGACCTATCTTATTATTTTAATGTTTTAATATTTAGTATATCTTTAAAGGAATAGATTAATATGTCTTCAAAAAACTATTTAAATCATGTTTCTATTTTATTAGCAATCATTGACATGTTTATTAACATTTTGATTAGAACCTTTGAATACTATTAGAAAAATTATTCAGTAAATTATCTACATATCTAGAATGGAAAGCCAGTATGGAGCTGAAACTATGAACTTAAGTTACTGTATTATTTTTTTTTATTGTCTGTATTTTATTGGTTTTAAAAAAATAAGAAAACCAAAAAAATATTTGTTATATATATATATATATATATATATATATACAAATATTTTTACACATATTTTAAAACAATATATATATATATATATATATATATATATTGTTTTAAAATATGTGTAACATTATTAGCATAAATATACCAGGTAAACTAATGTAACAATTTTAATCTTAATGGGTTATAAAATAAGTAGATTGATTATGCTATTCTCAGGTAAATTATATGCTATTATTTATATTTATTAAGCATATTACAAATTAAGTTTATTTGCTAATTTCATTCCCAGAGATTTAAATATCACAGTCTTATCTTATTATATGTGGGATGTTTCACTCATTTTATTCTAATTCAGCCAAAGAGGTTTATTAAAGAGTTTCCATTCATTTGTTTTATGAATGCTCTTCTAAAGTCACTAGTCACAATATTTTTTAGTATTTAATATTTTATTATGTGTGTACTGTGCTTTTGCCAAGAATTTTATATGCATTTAATTTTAAAGTATTTTAATAGTAGTCGATTTACTCAGTTTTGCTTTGTTGGTTCTTACATTCGATATACATGTAGTTACTTGAAATTTCTTAATGATAACTTAGTTAATTCATGTAAAGTATATATCTTGTCATTAGTTAGTATTTGTTAGCCTCATAGAATTAGTCTTTGTTAACTATTTTGAGTATTCTTTATGGAGTAGACAAGGTTCTCCATCCTCATTGTAATGCTTTTCCATGAATTTAAAGTGCTTGTGCCCATAGTGGGTTATTGTATATCTTGTGTTGTATTTTTCTTGTGATGATTATCACATTTATAAGCATTATAATCATATGAGAGAGAATCATACTTTCCTGGTGTGTCTTTCATGTTCCTGATGTGCTTTAGTCAATGTTCAGGCATCTTATTTTCTGCCTCAAAATGATATATTTGAAAGCCACCATAATCTTATCTAGTTCTGCGGAGCATATGTTTTTTTATATTTTGCCCTATCATTCATTCATGATGAAGCTGAGTTCCACCACAGTAGGTGATGTTGCATTTTATTTTTTAGGTTTTTTTGACAAGATATGCTCATTTGAGGAACTTTGTTTCTTCTGGTAGAGGTAGCTATTTTAAGGCTCATAGATACATCAATGTTAGAATTGTGTTTCTATAATAGTTTTATCATGCACAAGCCAACCAACAATCATCTATGTTTATTTTAAGTATGTTAAAGTATGCATATGGTATAAGAGGTAATTCACACATACTAATTTTAATATGATCATCCAGATTTTTCACCGCTGTATTTGTAAGTTTTTAGGTCTTTAATTTTAACACACATTGACAGTAATATTTTATGTGGACAAAATTTATTAAAAAATGTATGAATGACCTCTCATGAATGAGTGGCCCATATATATAATTTAATTTAAAGTTAGCTAAAAGAATTTGCTTAATCATATCACTAGCTCTAATAGTAGTGATGTCAGTATAACTGGTGATAATATTTTTAAATATATGCTAAGCATCCTTATTCCAGCTTAGCATTTGTTAAGATCAGGATTATAATTTTAAGCTGGTTATGTGTTATTCTGATTGTTGGATAACACTATCATATTGTTAATATGCTAGTAATTATAATAAAGAAATAAAAGTGTTATTATTAAACTCAGTTTATTTTAATTTAAGTTTTAAAGATTTAAATCTCTGATGGTTTTAAAAGAGATTACAAATTGGTATTAAATATCCTTTATTTGCTATGATAGGTATTCATTATTTAGTATTTTGTTTACTAAAACAACCCATTTAAGAGAATCTAGGATAGGTATTCAGTAATTGAAGCTAAAGAAATTATTCATATTATTTTTATTTTATTTTTGTAAGCCAAAATAAAATTTTAAACAAAGTCAAAATATTTTGTAATAAAAATATTCCAGCACCAGGTTGGCAATGCTGGTGGTAAAATTGATTATAATTGTTTTCTTTTTATTGTTTTAAATAATAAACCTTATTATTATTATATCAAAAGTTATGTTGCTGTTTGCTTTACTTTTATATTGAAATATTATTGTCTTGAGTTTCACAGTTCATAAAAATGTTCAATTCAAAAGTTCACAAACATATTATAAAATTTTTTAAATATATTTTGATACTGGTTTGAATTATAAAGCCATGCGAATTTAAGTGATTCTCAGATTGAATCACAGTAACATATAATTACATTATATCATATATATATATATGAAAAAAAAAAAAAACAAGTTAAAAAAGTTGCTAACGCTTGTATTTATGATCAATAGATCGTGTTTTACCAAAAACACCGTCTAGCATATGTTTGTTTACATAAACATCAGAGCAAGCATTCACTATCTCTATCATTAATTCCATATTCAGATCATGATTTCAAGCTGATTTTTTATCATCAGTGAAGAATAGAAAAAAGAAACTAGATCTAAATACTTACTCTGATCATTTATGAATCAATTTCTATTCAGCTTGCAAGCACAAATTTTTTAGACACATAATGTCTTCAAACTCAGCATAGCAAGCCAGATAGCTACATGGGTCTGATATCAGTTTAGTATCACCACATAGTAGAAGCCTCTGCAATATATATCATTGCAAGGAAACCTTAAAAGGTACATTTATGAAAAAAAACAAGTTAAAAAACCTCCTAACACTTGTATTTATGATCAATAGATGGCATTTTACCAAAAACACCATCAAGCATAGGTTTGTTTACATAAACGTCAGAGCAAGCATTCACTATCTCTATTGTTAATTCCATCTTCAGATCATGATTTTAAGCTGATTTTTTATCATCAGTGAAGAATAGAAAAAAAGAAACTAGATCTAAATACTTACTCTGAGCATTTATGAAACAATTTTTATTCAGCTTGCAAGCATGAATTTTTTAGACACTTAATATCTTCAAACTCAGCATAGCAAGCCAGATAGCTACATGGGTCGGATATCAGTTCAGTATCACCACATAGTAGAAGCCTCTGCAATATATATCATTGCAAGAAAATCTTAAAAGGTACATTTATGAAAAACAAAAAAAAAACAAGTTAAAAAACTTGCCAACGCTTGTCTTTATGATCAATAGATGGCATTTTACCAAAAACACTGTCAAGTGTAGGTTTGTTTACATAAACATCAGAGCAAGCATTTCACTTTCTCTATTGTTAATTCCATCTTCAAATCATGATTTCAAGCTGATTTTCTATCATCAGTAAAGAATAGGAAAAAGAAACTAGATCTAAATACTTATTCCGAGGATTTATGAAACTATTTCTATTCAGCTTGCAAGTGTGAATTTTTTTTTAGGTTTTCTTGCAATGATTTATATTGCAGAGGCTTCTACTATGTGGCGATAATGAACTGATATCAGACCCATATAGCTATCTGGCTTGCTATGCTGAGTTTGAAGACATTACGTGTCTAAAAAATTCACAGTTGCAAGCTGAATAGAAAATTGTTTCATAAATGCTCAGAGTAAGTATTTAGATCTAGTTTCTTTTTCCTATTCTTCACTGATGATAGCAAATCAGCTTGAAATCATGATCTGAAGATGGAATTAACAATAGAGATAGTGAATGCTTGCTCTGATGTTTATGTAAACAAACCTACGCTTGACAATGTTTTTGGTAAAGTATGGGCAAATCTTAAATATTTGGATATGAGAGTGTGACAATATTAAACACTCACTTTAAATTACTTTAATATGCTTGGATGAATGACACCTACGAAATTATTTAAAATTTACTATATGTCATTCTTGATTGAAATTAAAAACACACACACCCATATATATATATATATATATATATATATATATAGAGAGAGAGAGAGAGAGAGAGAGAGAGAGAGAGAGAGAGAGAGAGAGATTGAACTGGATTGATTTCCGATTCAATGGTTTTATTACTAAAATTAATAAGGGAAAAACAACTTCATTTTCATTAAATGTCTAATGCTAAATTATTTTTATTATTATTTAAAACACATACGGATTTATATGTAAAATAGATCATTTTCATGTTTATAAAATTGATTTTAAAATAGTTTACTTTCACTACTTTGTTTATAAAATTGATTTTGAAATAGTTTACTTTCACCGCCTGTTTTAATCAATTTGATTAAAAACAGGCAAGCTTGCTAATTATGTATTCCTGTTGTTTTTATTTTAGTCATTTCTTAATTGATTACGTAACATCGTAACCAAATATCTTTTGCTGTCTTGTATGTGAGATCAACAACGTTTACTTTGAAAGTAGTACTACGTGCAGCAGTCATGCAGTGTTTTAATGACAGTAATTAGAACATTACTGCTCAAACTTCCGCGCTGGTTTCATTGATTTCCTGCAGGACAATAACTGTTTTATTATCTCTGATTCAGGAAAATAGAGTTGTTGTTTGTTTTTGTAATTTTATAACTGACCAGCAAGAATATATTATCCTAACCATTGCTTAAATTTTAAGTGAGAGAATTTTGCTGCCAAAATGTTTAATGCCTTCAAGTTTGTCGTACTCTTGTGCAGTCTCTGGTGAATATGCATATGTTACTATAAGCCACTTTTGTATTCGTGGACAGATGTCTTCACTCTATTGCCCCACAATTTTTTATTAATAAATTGTTTAAACTTAATTTGGCTGATGTTTGTCTTTGTGCTTTGATTTCTCAACTGTCTAAACAATATTTAAGATATCTGTTCCTCCCTGAGTTTAGTTCAGTGCATTTCGATTCGCATATCCTGTCCACTTTTAAAATAAATGTCTAGTACCTATTTTCAGACTAGTGGCGCACCCTGTGGTCAGTATATGTGAATCTCAAAGATCTTTCTCCTGTTACATATATATTAATTTTTAGTACATCAATGTGGAGCTTCGAGTTTCAAGCCCATGTGAGATTTTGTTTAGATGGTTGAGAAAGATTTCAGGTGTAAGTGGCAAGAACTAGTCAGCAGAGGTTCGATTGCCATTAATTATTGCAGATATTGTTGGTCAAATTTGGTAGAAAGGGGTTTTTTTTGTATGAAATAATTTGGAAACAATAAATAGCATATTTTCTAAAAAGTCTGTCGGAGTTAATTTTTGTTTTGAAGAGTTAAATATATATATAGTTTGTCTTTTTCATATGACAAATAATTAATAAATAGAAAGTAGCATCATATTCATTTTTAGATTAATTAAAAAAAAAGATAAAAATAGTTTGTTCACCTTTTCATACGAAATAATTAATAAGCAGTAAACAGCGTTTGCTTTCATAGCTAATTTTTTTTTTTAAAATAGCAAAATAAATATTGGGAAATAAAAATAGTTTGTTCATCTTTTCATATGAAATAATTAATAAACAGTAAACAGTGTTTGCTTTTGTAGCTAAAGTTTTATTTTAAAATAGCAAAATGAATATTGGGATGTCTCTTTCTTGTGACTAATAAATAGTTAAATAGTGTTTTTCTTTTAGATTGATTGGAAAACTTAGTGTTAAATAAAGAGTAAGAGGCATTGTTTTCTAAGACTGGCAATAAAAGCAAAAATATTTATTAATAAATGAGCTGTTAAAGAGTGCCGAGATGGGAAAGCAAATTTTATAAAAAAGTTGAAAATAGGCAAAGTAAACTTAAAGGTACAAGATTGATCGAGATAAATGTTTTCATAGCAGATAATTTGGAGAGTCAAGCTGTGCATCTTGAAAGCCTTCAACAAGTGTTTCAGTTTCACGAATTGAATGAACAAGAAAAGATTGCAGTGGCTTATAATCATTTGAAGGGTGTGGCCATAGATTGGTTGCATACTTTAAGTGTAAATCCACAGGCATTTGGGGAATATAGATACACCATCATGCAAGTTTATGGAGTGAAGAGAAATAATATTGCATCTTTAGAAGAGTTTTGCAGCAAGCATATTACAAAGGGGATGGAGGAACTTATATGCAGTTTTTCTGTAATCAAGCCACCATACTGAAGTCGTTGACGGCATTGTGTTTGCCAGAAAGCCAGATAATCTCAATAATAAGAAACAATATGCCAGTGGCAATACAACAAGCCATGTTGATTAATTATAAAATGTGTATAGAAGAAATAATATTATTGACAGAGTTTGATTATACTAGGGATAAAATAGATAAGGAAAACATATTCAACAGAGATGGGGGAACATTATCCAATGTGGTGGTGGATAAAGATGAAACAACATTAGTTGGAGCCAACCAGACTTGTCCCATCATAACTATAAAAATTGGATCCATCACAGCACAGGCTTTAATTGATTCAGGGAGTCAGATGTCCCTGATTTCCAGTCATTTTTATTCACAGTTAAAACAACAAACTCACCTGTTTACATTGCCTCTAAAAAGACTGCAAGTTACATTGGCTAATGGTAAAAAGGCAAATGTAGAGACAAAGCAGGTTTAGATCCAACTTCATCTGGGAAACATGGAAGTGGATCAAGTCTTTTTTATAATGCCCAGGTTGATACAAGATGTCATAGTGGGAGCATATTTTCTTCATCTGCATAAATGTGTGCTTGATTATGGTCAATGCATATTTCAGTGTAGAGAAAGCATAATGCCCCTGGATGGATTAAAAAGTATCAGTCCTTACAAATACACTGTATGCAGTCAGTCTTAGACACCACTGAAGTAAAGAATAAGGTGGAACAGTCCATACTAAAGGGGACAGAACAACATCTTTTAACACAGGTGTTGACACAGTACCATATGTTTTTTTCTAATAGACCTCGGGCTATTGAAGAGTATGTTCATCGGATCAAAGTCAAGGAGGAAAACCATTTTCAAAGTCGATCTCACCCCATTTTATTTCAATATAAAGCCGAGGTGGATAGTCAGATACAACAGATGATCGAAGGGGGTGTTATTGGTAAACAAGCATCATCTTATATTAACCCTTTGGTGGTAGTAAAGAAAAATGATGGGATGGCTAGAATATGTTTGGATGCTCTCTGATTAAATGCTATCACTATTCCTGAAAGAAACATTCCTCCTACAATAACTGAAATTCTGGCTAGATTTCAAGGGAAAACTGTCTTTAGTAAGTTTGACTTGACTTCGGGTTATTGGCAGATAGATACCTCTTCATCCATCTGATCACCAATATATAGGGTTTCGGTATGAAGGGTATACGTATGTCTTTAAATAGATGCCATTCAGGTTGATCAACAGTGGATCTGGGTTGTTAAGGTGTTTGGATCAGATATTGTCAAAGAAGGTTAAAAATATTATAATAATGTACATGGATGATGTGGTTAGATCAGATATTGTCAAAGAAGGTTAAAAATATTATAGTAATGTACATGGATGATGTGGTTATTGCATCCAGAAAAATTGAAGAGCACTTGGAACATGTGGAGATATTTTTGACCGAATGCAGTCAAAAAAATATCACGATCAACTTGCAGAAAAGTTACTTAGCCATGGATGAAGTGGCATTTTTGGGCTTTGTAATTGGGAAGGATGGTATTAAACCCCATCTGGACCCCATCCGGACAAATTATCTGCAATTGAGCATTTCCCTACACCTGCTAACAGATGCCAGGTGAGGTCATTTTTAGATCTCTGCAACTTTTACCACCAGTTTTATAAAAAGTTTGCTGTAGAATCATCATCCTTAGTCCAGTTATTAAGAAAGTACCAGAAGTGGTTTTGGGGTTCACAACAGGAGTGGGAGTTTTGGCTCATCAAGAAGAATTTTCTGAAACAAGTAGTTCTGGCTTACTGTGATATTTCCCAAACATTTTATATTCAAACTGGTAGTAGCCAACATGGATTGGGAGTAGTCTTATTCCAAAATGATGAGCAGAAACATCACAAGGTATTATATTTTTGTAGCCATACCCTAAAGGGGCTGAAAATAATTATATGCCTACTAAAAAGAAGGCTCTGGCCATTGTATGGGCCTTTGAAAAGTTAAAACAATTCTTCCTGGGCTCAAACATCGTTGTTATTATGGACCAAAATTATTAGAATTTCTGAATAATAGTTACCTGACAAATGATCGGCTCATTCAGTGGAGCTTGATCTTGCAGAAATTTCAATATAGAGTGGTATATTGCCCTGGCAAGAATAACATTGTGGCAGATATCTTAAGTCGGCACCCTGCAGAGCTTTCACAGCATCACCTACACTCGGATAACTTAAGTATCGCTGCAATTACATCAGTTATTGATGATTCCGTGGAACAGGATTTATGGAAACTACCAGAAATACAGGCAAGTGATCTGGATTATGCTCTAATGGTAGCCTACAAGAAAGGAGCCATGAATCCCTCACTAATGGACCTATCAAAGTTAGAACAACAAGAAGGAGCTTATCGTATTGAGGACGGTGTCCTTCAATATAAGGTTACTGCAAAAGAAGGTTCCTGGAGAACCCTCATACCTAAAAAGATTAGGAATCATTTAATTAAATATGTGCATTGTCTGTATGGACATTTTGGACTGCATAAGGTTGAGTATGTGCTCTGAGAATTATTTTATTGGCAAGGGATGTATTCAAATATTTTGTCGGTTCTTAGAAGTTGCCACACATGTTCATGAACAAAACCCATAAATGCAAATTTTACAGGAGTCTTGCAATCCATTCTAGCTCAGAATCCTAACAAGTTACTAGCTATCGACTTTTATGGTTCATTACCAGCACATCGGCAACACCGGTTCTTAGTTGTCATGTATGATGTCTTTTCAAAATATGTGACAGCTTATCCATAAAAAAGGCTGATGCTTTAAGCACTATCAAAGTATTACAAGAGCAGCAAATTCCTAGAATCAGCATGCCACAATGTATACTCTTGGATCATGGAACACCCTTTAAATCTTGCCAGTGGAAGCATTGGCTCCAGCAACAGGATATAAAATATTTATTAACATCCATACGCAACTCTCAAACTAACTCCTGTAAGTGGGTTATGAGGGAGCTTAACCATTTATTCCGGTTTTATGTCAACCAGATACCACAAAGAATGGGTGAAACAGACTGAGAATGTTGTTAATTATATTAATTGGACGTTAAATGAGTCCAGAGGGTTTACTCCCATTAGGCTGCATTTTGGAAAAAAATATCCTATACTTATCAAAGCTCCGTTACCCATCGATCATGATAATCCTAATGGAGAGAGGGACAAAGAAAAGGCTAGGATAAAATTAAAGCTCATGGCTGAATTGCACATAAGGCGTGCAAACTGGAATCCTTGCCAATTCGATACTGGTGATTGGGTTTTTGTCAGAAAACCTCATGTGAGCAATCCAACAAGGCATCAATACAATTTTTTTTCCTGATATATGATGGACCTTTTACTATAAAAAAATATGGTCAGAATGCCTTTCTTCTGCAAGACAAGTCTGGAATTCCAGGGTTCTATAATGCCCATAGTCTTAGACCTGGTGAACAAAGGATCAATAATGATAGATAAGTAGCAAAAATTATCATAGTTGTAATAAAGCAATTGATTGCAGTTAACACATATAACCAATATCCAGCTGGGATATTGCAGGGGAGGGGGTGTTAACATGTTTAAAAAAAAGAAAAAAAAGGAAGTTACAGGCATGTTTTTTTGATAACATGTTGAGGCAGTTGAACCGGATTGATTTCTGATTCAATGGTTTTATTACTAAAATTAATAAGGGAAAAACAACGTCATTTTCATTAAATGTCTAATGCTAAATTATTTTTATTATTATTTAAAAGACATTTGCATTTATATGTAAAATAGATCATTTTCATGTTTATAAAATTGACTTTAAAATAGTTTATTTTAACTGCCTGTTTTAATCAATTTGATTAAAAACAGGCAAGTTGCTAATTATATATTCCTGTTGTTTTTATTTTAGTCATTTTTTTCTGGATTACGTAAGATTGCAATCAAATATCTTTTGCTGTCTTGTATGTGAGATCAACCATGTATACTTTGAATGTAGTACTATGTGCAGCAGTCCTGTGGTGTTTTAATGACAGTAATTAGAATATTACTGCTCGAACATCCGCGCTGGTTTCGTTGATTTCCGGTGGGACAGTAACTGTTTTATTATCTCTGATTCAGGAAGCTAGAGTTGTTGTTTGTTTTTGTAATTTTACAACTGGCCAGCAAAAAGATATTACCTTAACCATTGCTTATAGTTTAAGTGAGAGAATTTTACTGCCAAAATGTTTAATGCCTTCATGTTTGTCATAAACTTGTGCACTCTCTGGTAAATGCACTTTTGTTACTATAAGCCACTTTTGTAGTCATGGCCAGATGTCTTCACTCTATTGCCCCACATTTAATAAAATTAATAAATTGTTTAAACTTAATTTGGCTGACGTTTGTCTTTGTGCTTTGATTTCTCAACTATCTAAACAATATTTAAGATATCTTGTTCCTCCATGAGTTTAGTTCGGTGCATTTTGATTTGCATATCCTGTCCACCCTTAAAATAAATGTCTAGTTTCAATTTTCAGACTAATGGCGCCCCCATGGTCAGTATATGCGAATCTCAAAGATCTTTCTTCTGTTACAATATATATATATATATATATATTTCTTCTGTTACGATATATATATATATATATATATATTAAGTATTTATACAGCGCTATGTTGATAAATTGTAAATGTAAATTAGCAATCAGGATAATGCACATTCTCAAACACAAGATAAAGTCTTTAGAAAAGGTAGAATGCATCCATCTAACTTCTCAACCCAAACATTTAAGTATGGGCAAATCATAAGTATTCGGATATGAGAGGGTGACAATATTAAACAGTCACTTTAAATTACTTTAGTATGCTTGGATGAATGACACCTACAAAATTATTTAATATTTATTATATGTCATTCTTGATTGAAATTAAACACACACACACACACACACATATATATATATATATATATATATATACGAATTAAACACACACACATATATATATATATATATATATATATATATATATATATATTTATACAGTGTTATGTTTATAAATTGTAAATGCAAATTAGCAATCTGGCTAATGGACATGTGCTTTAAAGATAACTATACATAAATAATACTAATATTCTCAAACACAAGATAAAGTCTTTAGAAAAGGTAGAATGAATCCATCTAATTTTTCAACTCAAACGTTTAAGTATGGGCAACTCTTAAGTGTTTGGATATGAGAGTGTGACAGCACATTTATAATTGATTTTGAATTAGATTATATCTTCTCAGATTGAAGATTCTGCAATATAAGGTATAGAAAATTAATGACTCAGATGAGTATTTATTATTATCTTAAAAGCTACGCTCTGACATTAGCTGCACATTGTTTATCATCATCTTTATTTTAGAATTTTATAATCCATCTACATTTGAGTTCTTAAGCAGGTTGTCTGTGAGTATGGATAAAGGCATAAAAAGTATCCTTGACCTTTTCCTTGTTTGAGTAATATCGTGGGTAATAGGCCATTATTATTGTAAATTTAAATTGATTTATTAAATTAATAATTGTTGTTTATTGCTCCATGTTTGAACAATAAGGTAGTTATTTTATGGTAGACCAAGATATCACTCACTTGTTTTTTATCTTAGCAATTCTTTTGTAGGCAACTTAATTTAATCTTTTATTTTGCACAAAAGTTTTAGTTTTAAAACCACTGAGATTGTTTGCTCTTGTTGCCATGTTAGTTTTAATTTAATGTGATTGTCATTCAGAACAAAGTATAATTGATTCTTAGTGTGATTTGATGGTAGGCTGATTCTAATAACTACTAACTAATGATTTCAAAATTATCTTTGTATTATTTAGTGGTAAATCATTAATATGCCATAATAGTTCTATTTGTCTTAGTATTGAATTTGGTCTCTATCTTATACATCTCTGAATCATCATCTCTTTTTTAAATTTATTGCAACTCCACTGAGCTGAGCCATCAAAAGTCTCATTTTTCTTTCTTCTTCTCTTCGTTTCTTTTCTTCACACCCCCTATCCTTTTTATTTGGGTTGTAATTGGTCAAGAGTCTCTCGTTTTTCTCTCTTTCTCATTTCTCATACCTCTTATCATCTCATTTCTCATCTCTTCTCTATATCAAGTTTAATAAAGTATGGTTAAATAAATAATCTTTACTTTTCAAAATAATCCTCAAAATTATTTTCATTTAATTCAAACACCATTTATTTAACTAATTTTTAATCATTAGATAAAATATGATAAACAAGAGTGCATTTCAGTGTAAGTGAGCATTTATATTATTATTAAGAGACAAAATGGTGTAAAAATAACATGTAAGCAAAATTTGTTATGCATATTTTCAAAATAATTGATAAGCAAATAGATTGAACAACAATTTCTCATATGAATCAAAATACAAAATTGTGATATTTAATAACAGTACGAGTTGCTGAAATAAAAGAATTTGTTCAGACCTGTCAACCCAGGGAATCAAATTGGTAATAGTTTTCTCAATATCTACATTTGAAATATGTCAGAATGTTTAACTTTAAAAGTAGAATTAATTGCAGAAGTTCAGTATGTTTTGGGATACTTTACTGCATGCAAACTGACAACATTAAATAAATATTTTAATTGCAGATGTTTTCAGACATGAAAACTTTACTTTTAAAAAAGAAGAGGTTTAAAATCAAATTTAAATTTTGAATTTTATTGAAATGCTACTTTAATGTTTTATGTATCAATAATTAAATAATAAAGAATTGACTATCTTCTCTGAATGTATACTGTCAGTAATGTATTTACTATTTCATTTGTTTATTACTTGAATAATGATAACAGCCTAAAAACAATTAACTAAAACTAATATATGATTTCTATTGCCAATGTTGAATTATTAAATTGTTTTGCTCTGATTATTATTCCTAGATTTAAATATGGATAGATAAATTAATATATAGTTGATATTATAAATTTGGAACAATACTCAATAAATATGTAGAATTTAATCACTTATGAAAAACATTTTTTTTTAAACTCGACAGGTCATTCTTTTGAAATTATTTCATATTCATAGAGCCCATGTAAAATCCATTAACTTAAAAGTAATAATTGTAATTAGAACAATTTGATATAATTATATCTATGAACTCAGCTACAATTTATAATTATTACTTTGTGTAATGTGTATTTATTGTTCAAGACATTTTATATTTATTTCATGGGTAGTATTTAATATTCCAAAAAATGTTGTACACTTTTATTTTGTATTTGAGTGAGAATGAAATCATTTTGATTTTATTGTCATATGAACTTTTATGTGATGTTTATGATTTGTACTTTTACCATTCTTAAATTATATTCATGGGATTGAATAGAAAATTTGTTTGAAAGAATAGAATTTGTGAAAAGCTTGAGAATTACTGATAAATATATGGTGTATGTCAACCTCTCATGAATTGCCTTATGAGTCTTTAGAGGGCTTTGTTGTCACTTGCATTACATTATTATTATGTTTATATTTTAAGCAGATTAAATCAGTATATTAGTTATCCTTATTGTTGAAACATTTTTCACTATGTATGAACCCACATCTGCTAAACTGGTGGTGTTTTTCTGAATTAGCAGAATAACTGAGCAGGATGATTTTGCACTTTAGATATTAAGTAAATATTAGTACTGTTTTATAATGTTAAATGGCATTGATCTGTGATGGTGGTAATCTGAAGATTGATTAATTGCAACTCTGTATTTGTAGACTCATTCCTGCACTGTTGATTAATCTGCACAATTGTGTAATTATATTTGTTTCTTTGCAGTGAAGTATAAACCCACAGTGCATTCAGTATTGTATCATTCCTATGTGTAGATGAATACATCCACAGTAATATCATTTTAATTCATAAATGTAGGTTTGGGTAAAATATTTTGTATTATTATGCTAAAATTATCTTTTACTTCTATCAGTATAACTTATAAGTTCGGTCATAAAATGTAGCAGGGCATATTATTTAATTATTTCCATAATGTGATATTACATCATCTATTAGACTGATCTACATAACTTTTTGGGTATCATAAACATGAAATTGTATAAACGTTTTGGTAATCCAAAAGTACTTTTTTTTTAAGAAAAAAATTATTCTATTGCTATATTGAATGTTACAAATACAAAAATGATATCAATTACATATCTATTTGAAGTAAAGTAGATCCAACCTTCACCCATGTTGCTCTTGTGAAATAGCTTGGAGCAATTAGCTGGTCCTTCTTCATGACTTTCTCCATGACGTTCTTAAATTTAGTCCCATGTGGATCTCTCATCTCTTCAATTATTGCTTTGCATCTGATACACCACAGGGCATAATTCATGAAAATCACCAGTCTTATGTATGTAAATAGACCCTGACCTATATAGTCTTTAATTGATTTATAGTTTGCACTTGTATTGCTGTACCATTCGTGAGTCATTAATCTATAATTGGACATAATGGGACATCTAAGAAAAATATAATCAATTGATTCCTCCTTTCTCTCACATACCTGGCACACAGGATTAATCTTCTTGAATTTTTTCTTGTATGCGAAAAAGGAGTTCATAGGGAGGGAGTCCAGGTTGATTTTAATTAAAAAATATTAAAATCAGTTGCTGATTGGTAATCCCGAGAGATCCTTTGTTTACGTTATTTTCCCCATGTAATATTTTATATGTGTTTGATATAATTAGATTTTCATTCAGATTAATAACTTTCTGAATATTATCAAATAACATATTCCACCATCTAGTATTAGTGGGCGGTGGTCTGTCTATTGGTGTGACAGTTTCTTGATAAGATATACTTGAATATTTGTTTCGAAGCCAGAACAGTAGGTTATAGTCTCTCTGGAATATGATACAATTTAATGAAATCCCATTCAATCTTCTAGGTATTTGAAGTTTTCAAAGGCTGATGGCAGCAACCTTTTGGCCCCAAAATAGTTTTATGCATAACGAGTTTATTTCTTTTTGATAATTTTTTTGGAGGGGCAGATACGAGATAGGAATTAATTTTTGGACATATCAATGAGTTTAAAAGACTTACCTTACCAGAAGTGAAACATATGTCTTAAAAAGGGAGGTCAATGTATGGTAAATATCTGTTAATAGGGACTCTTCAATTTCTCTCATCATAGCACTATTTGATTTTGAAAAATTAAAGCCTATGAATTTCTGTGGATCAGCTGTAAAATTTGAAGCAATTTTTCTCTCAGTTAGCAAGTTCCAGGTGGCTGAGTTTTTTTATTGAATTTGAGTTTATATTTGGCTGAGTATCAAGCTAGTATTTGCTCTGGTTTAGTGATATATTTCTTGGAAGGCAGACAAATGAATATATCATCCATATAGCTAAGATGTTATAAACATTTCAGGCAGTGATTTCTCAATCTCCATCAATAACAGGTTGCTGTAGGCTATAAAATATCGCATGCTAAATGGACATCCTTGAGGAATAGAGATGGAGAGTTCGAACCCAGGTACAATTTTCTTCTTCACTGTGAGGTTGATGATTCAGTTAGCTAATAGATTTGCAATCATCCTCAGATAAACACTCAGCACCCCATATTCCAGGTGAACATCAATCAGAATGTCTGGCCTGACTGAATCAAATGATGCTGAGATGTCAAGTTGGACAGCGATCGGTTTTGACATCCTCCAGGCTCTAATAACATTAATAAGAAGTTTCATTTGGCCAATGGCATTAATTTATGATTCCCCTTTTTTTTGCATATTGATTAGTGTAAATGTATTTTTAAATTTTCACTTGAATTTGATCCTTAATAAATTGTTCTATGATTTTAATTAAAAAGAGAATCATTGAGATAGGCCTCAAGTCATGTCTTCCATTCTTTTTCTTTAGGAAAGGTATGAGAAATATTGGGTACAAGTACCCTCTGCTAAGTGTTTTATCATGGCTTTGATTATTGGCACTGAATATTTCTCTAGATGTAGGAGAATGAACGTTGGTATGTCATGTATTCCTGGGTGCACCCTCTCTGAGAGGTTTTTAGCTTGAATCAGATTTTTTTACTCAGTTATATCATGGGTCAGGTTCTCATCTAAGCTGAATAGTCTATTGACATTCCCGGTGTGATAAAATTGAGCCCTTAAGGTGTTCTCTAATTGAAAAGATCATTTGTGGGTCCACAAGAATGTCATCTATTGTTAATGACAGTGGAATGGGTTTCCCACTGGAAGTAACTCTTGGAGCAACATTGTTTATCTGGTAGGAATATCTTGGCTTGCTTGTTTGACATATATTCAGCCAGATATCTCTGCTTAATCCTGTATTGGCATTTCAGGGCAAGAGCAAAATCTACAAATTGATTATCAAGTAGAATTTCTTGCAGGTTTTGGTCAATAGCATCAAGATCGGCTAATTAGCAGTTAGGGCTATTCATGTTAAGGGAAACCTCATTTATTATGAATTGTAGGATGTCAATGAAGGCGAACCATGCCTCCTTCACCAATAGCCTTAGGATATCAATTTTTTGAAGTAAATGTAAGCCTTGGAAAAGACCCATTCAGGTGTGGTCTGTTTTAGTAACATTCGAATAGTGTTGTTATTCACTTCTACTATCGGATGTCCAATGTTTGTTTCGAAAGATAACTCTAGGTCCAAGTGGTCAGTAAATATTACTGGTCATCAGTAAATATTACTGGTCAGAGTTTTGCATTGATTTTGAAATGAATACTCGGGGAGTAATAGACAAGGTCAATCAAGGATCTGGCATTATTAATGTAGAAGGAGAAGACATCTATAAGGAAGAAGACCTATCTACTCATCAGTATATGATTAAAGAAGTGAATTTATAAGAACTATACATCACATTGAAATCACCCATTAGAATGACTGGGAATGGATTTGATGCCATGACTGAGTTGATGGTGGTGATTACTTTCATGATTAGATTGTGGTTATTTTTAATGTAGATGTAGATTAGATTGATTTGAAAGTGATTATATTTTAGGTCAGCAATTAGGCAATGTGAATCTAGATGCAACATTTTGAAGCTAGTAGGAGGATTTTTTTTGTAATTGATTAAAATTGCTTCACCTCCTGCCAGTACCATTGAAATTGAGTATTTGAAGAAGCCCAGAGTTTAGAGAATCTGTATCAATTTTACAACATGATTTTAGATGTAATTTGCTCTCTGCCATGCATACCACATTTGGCTGGCATCTGACTATCAAAATCAAATTTTGAATAGCAAGTGCCCTGTCAAATGAGTATAGGCCCCTAACATTAACTCCATAGAAATTTAACTTCATATAATTTTACAGGATGATTTGTCCCTGATTGACTCTGCCATTATCATTGGCAGGTATCTGCCATTCCATTATTCATCTATTTCTGCCCAGACTACTTCGTTCCTGCACTTTGTCCCATATATTTTCATTTTGCACAGACTTGGTTACCATCTCAGAAGCGGAGCAGTCTGACTGGGAGATTTCAGTGTCAATAAGACATAGTAAAGATGTTAGTAATAGTTCATCTTGACTGTTAAAGTCATTCAGATTCATGCTCTGTTCCTCTGTCTTAGAGGTTCTGGATGAGATCTTGATGGAGGATTGAATATTGCATTTTCTTCTCTTGTCATTCTTATCATTCCACTGGTTTATTTTAATATCATCATGGTATTGTTTATTTAGTTTCTCAGAATTATCATTTGAATTTGGATGTAATATCTTCATCTGAACTGGACCTGATTTGTTGTCTTGATTTCCTTTTTTGATTCTTATTCTTTGATAATATCATTCTATTTTGTTAAGTTGTTATAGGGCTAGAGTCTTCATGCACACATTCTTTTTAGTCACCAATGACTGTCATATCAGTGTCTGATCCAGTCTCACCAATGATCATCATGGATCCATTTGTCTTATTCTCAATCCAATTATGAGGTTGGTTTTGAGTTTTCTCACTAGTGAGGTGTAGCTCAGTGGTATTAGAGCAGATTGGCATATTTAGGGGGTTGTGATCCAACACTTTATATATGGGAATGTGAATCGATATTTCTTCAAAAATTGTCAGTGTTGGATCAGATTGATTGACTTCTTCATGATTTGTGTCTAATTGTATCAAGTTGACTGGATTGTCCCCATTAACTATTTTACAGTCCAGTGTTGACACCATTGTTGACTTACCTGCCTTCTTATTGCATTTGTGAATCCCATTCCATTTCAATTCACACACGTAACATATGTAAGCTTTGCTGTCTTTAATAAGGTGATTTCATACCAAGCAAAAAAAAACATTGTGGTGGAACTCCATGGAATGTTAGAACCATCAGTGAACTTCTGGAGTAGACCACCATAGGTATAACATTGGGGTGCACCCCTTACTTTAAAGTAATAGTGAAAGTACCGGTGTTGGTCAGAATGTGCCCATTTGTTTAATGATTATATCTGTATATTAATCCAGTTGTTTTCCCATATTTCCCAAGAATGTTATCCAGTTCTGCTTGATCAAAATTCATCAAACAGTTATTGATGGTTCCATTAAGTGTGATTGCTCTGTTTATATCAATTGTGCAGATGATCTTTCCTTCCAAGTGTCTAATGTTATTTTTGAAACAATTTCTAATAAAACATGATGTAATTATATTTCTATCATTTGGATGGGGAAAAATCTTATTAATTCCCATCAACATATCATTTTCAAAGATTGTGTTGTAAAATTTCTTGATAGGGAATTTAAATAATTTTCCATTATGATTTGTTATGGCCAAAATCAAGGTTTTGTCAATGATATAGTTTGTAAAAGAATTTAGCTAGAGATCAGGGATTGAGTTGTTAAATTGAGTATTTATTCTTTGGTATTCTTCTTCAATGGGTTGTATTGTATTTTCTTCATTGTGAGCTTCTATTTGTTGTGATATATTATCATTTTCCATGTCAAAAATATTCAGTATAGAGTTTTGTTTGTTATTTATTGTGTTTCCATTTTACCACAACTTATCACTTTCTTTTTTAAAAACATTGGCATAGATTTCACTTTTATTCTCACTATTATAACTTATAGACATATTTTCATTTTGCTCTTGGTGTAAAAAAACACTTTCTTTGATTTTATTGTGTTTAGAATCCACAGATTTACTAGGAAGTAATTTTTCATTTTTAAGATTTTTCATATGTGATGTGATGTATTATGGCTTCTCCTTAAACGAAGTCAATAATATCTCAGCAATTATGCCCAGATAAACCTGTTAGCCACTTTATTTTACATTCCCCACTCTAAATTTACCCATAATATGCTCTATCCCATTTCCACAACATAATCTTTGTCAACTCAATAACCTTTATATCTCAATCCCCCTTATCTATTACCAAACCCCTCATAAAAACCAATAATTCACTTTCTGTATAATCACTCTTTTCATATTTGTTTTTCCACAACTTCATTATATGTACCCTTTCTGTTTTCAAATATTTACATTCAATTAACAAATGCCTAATATTTTCTATTCCTTTCTTACATAATTTACAAAATAAAATCACCAATATTTTTCCATTTACATGTATATTCTTTTGTAGCTAAAGATCCCATTCGAGCCTTAAACAATAAACGTCTTTCCTTACTATAATCATATATTAACTCACAACAAATATTCTGTTTATATATATATATATATATATATATATATATATATATATGTATATATATATATATATATATATATATATATATATATATATATATTGTAACAGTGACTCATAAACATAGTGCAGAATTTGACCACCATACAGAACAGCAGCACCATCGAGTAGCGAAGCCACCCGTGGTACTGAGTTCGAACATAGTTTATTGGTTCCACAATACAATCCATGAAACAATGCATCTGATGCGACATTAGTAAATATTTCCTTAGGCATGGTGGTCAGAGATATGCAAGAGATTCATGATTTTATTCTCGAGTTAGCCAATAATCAAACTAATATTAATTAAACATTCATATTTACATAATTGAGGAAATATTATATAGAATGGGTATCGAATATATAAAACATAACTGCAGATGTATAGTTTAAAATAATACATTTTAATAAAATCATTTACTATTAAGATTTTAAGGATTCAAAGCTTCAGTAGTGGAATTTGTGACATGATTATATTTTAAAGAATACATTTATTTATTTAGACATTATTTTATATTGAGGATTTCAGTAGCGATATTTCCGATATAGAAATGTTTACAAAAAAAATTCACTTATTTGTTTGCGTAATCTAGCTACCTAAAATTCTCGAGTAAGTATTTCTAATGCATGCCTTGGGGAATTTATACCTTTGCAATGCAAGAGTCTAAAAGTAAGATTTAAGAGTGGCGGTGGACATATATTTATTTAATTAAACTATTTATTTTATAACTAAGGGCAAACATTTATTTGAGAGTGAATTATGAAGATAATGCAGAGGCGGAGTGATATATAGAATAATAAAACTAAGTAAAGGAACACGTGGTAAGCTTTAGAAAGGCGATACAGAATGGCAGTATATCGAAACTGCTTATGCCGCGAATGAGTTTATAAAGCTGCCAGGCTGGTCTCTGCCTCGACCCGACGAAGTAAGGTGTCACATATGCATAACCAGGGACAAGCAGTACGTGTCGCAATTTCCCGGCTGACTGCATGGCAGGTCAAATCCTATGGGAGCATTTATTATGTCCGCTTGTGTGGGTTAATTTCAACCCTGAAAAATCCGGAATATTTATGGCGGAATAGATCATCGCGTCTTTAAAACGTAACACATGTATAAGTATAAATGATTATGATAAGATTTAAATAGATTTCTAATTCGGCCCTACATTATCAACATTTACTAAAGAACATTGGTGACTCTCAAAGAAATGTAATTTTATGGAATTATTCATTAAGATTTAATAAATACAAAACCTATATAAACTGGGAGTTATTACAACTAATATGCGAGCCATTTGTGAAGTAGTAGACACTGCATTACAATAAATGATGCACTGAATGTGTGTCAATTTATATGAAAGTTAAGTTATTTAGGAAAGTAAATATTAATGAAAATTTGACACGCATTCATTGTTTTAAGTGATCATAGATTTAAACTTTGAAAATTGAGACAATTATGAGCATGCAATAATTAAATAATAACTATAGATAAAAATGTAGATTATAGAAATACGCACCCAAGAAAGATAGAGTGAGGTAAGCTAGATTATTAGAGACATTTACACATTACATTAATTATTCAATTTTAGTTATACAAATGATAGTTTTTACATTTTATAATTTAGATAAGTAATATGAAGAATAGCTATAGCATGTTATTAGAGTACTCTAGAGTTTGAACACAGACAGGTACCTGTTTTAGAAGAAGTTTTCTGATTCCATGAGTTTAGCAGCAAAAAGTTCATGAGAGGCAAGTCTTTCTTGTATTTAGATATTTCATTTAATTTCACAGCAGCAGCAGGTTTTTCATTTATTTCAGGCAGCAGATCTTCATGGTGAATTTATGACGGGCAATGGAAAGTTCAGCATCCGATAGGCCATATCCCGATGGAGAATAGTCTAGGTGCTTTACTCGGTCACACCTTGGCAGGAACAAATTATTTTTATATTTTGGAGACTCTCAGTGCTCGAGAGCAAAGCTAAAGTTTAAGTGAATGTCTCCAGCAAGTCTAAGATGGCCTCTTTTTTCATCTTGATCTTTCACATTTTTGTAAAGGTATTTTTAGGTTCTACTTAATCTGCCCTGAGGATGATCAATGCATTTTGTTGGTTTTTAATTAAAGAAAGCTGCTGTTCTATTGTTTACATTTTACATTTACTAATTACATTTTGGGGAATTTTTCTTTAATTAATCTATTATCTATCACTGACCAATGCTTTTAAATTTCAAAAACAAAAAGGGAACATAAGATTATTTTAACTTTTAATTAAATATTATATCAGATATTTTTTTAGAATTATTATTAAACGAAATTTAAACAAAGCAATACATATGAACTTTATAATCCAAAATAAATGATTAAAATTATACAAAATTATATAACTAAAAGAAATCTGAATTATATTATTTTATCCCCATTTATTGCCTTTAATTTGATATCGAAATGTGTGCATGTTTATGCTGAATTATACATATATTTATCCATTTTTAATATTGCTACACACACAATTCGATACCAAAAAGTTTAAATTTGGGCGGGATAGACCGGTCAGTGAGAGACAACAGAAAAAGGTGAAACTTAAGATTCGAATATGAATCTTACTGTTTCAATAAAAAAAAATATATATATATATATATATATATATATATATATATATATATATATATATATATATATATATATATATATATATATATATATATAATAAAACTATCCCAAAATCCAAAATTAAACCAGACCAGCATAAAAATAATATTAACACGCAACCTAAGGTTTCACTGCTACAAACAGACTTCTCAGGTGTAAAGAACTACAAAAACTACACAATATATATAATATTAAAAACTACCCACAAATCCATTCACTTCCCATCCACCCTTAATATTAAAAGAACTCTTAAATAAGTTAATTGCTTCAGAATAATAAATTTTCAATAATAAAGACTCTTTAATTCTTCTTTTGATTTTAATTTTCTCAAAGAAGACAACCTTAGCTTCATCAAATCAATAGTGTGGCCTGTATCTTTTTCATGGACATACAAAGCAGAACTATGATATCTATTTTTAACTCTACTTTTATGAACCTTTATTTTTTCATTTAAACTCAAACTACTCTGACCTATATAAACCTTCTTACGAAATAAACAAGGAATAAAATATACTACACCAGGAATAGTCTTCTATTAAAAACTTCATTTGGATTATTTAATAAATTATTCAATGTAACACCCCTTTTCCAAGTAATATTTGAAATTTTGTTAGTTAATATAATTTTTTTGATTTACAAGATTATATAAAATTTTAAGATCTCTCATTTTCCTTCTAATGTATAGGGATAGATAATGGTCTTTTAATTTAATGTACTTAAAAAATTTGTCATAAACCAATTGAATTTTAATATCTCGTTTGGAACTGGGATTCCAAACAACAGATCCATATTCTAAAATTGTCAAAACCAAAGAGAGAAATAATTTATATTTTGTAAAACTACTAGATTGTCTACTATGCCTTAAAATTATATCCATAAATTTAAAAGCCTTATTTACTACATTTTCAATATGATGATGAAATGATCCATTGCTTGCAAAAGTAATTCCAAGGTCTTTCTGAATATCAACAAATTTTATAATATGATATTCAATATAATAAAGACAAATTATCATTTCAGATTTTTTGGAATAAGAAACTGTTGAACACTTATCCATATTAATATCCATTTTATTATCTCTACACCATTTCACAAAATTATTAAAATATTTTTGTAATAATATGCAATCATTAATTGAGTTTATATTCCTAAAAATTTTACAATCATCTGCATAACATAAAATATGTGAAAATCCTAAACTCTCTCCCAAATCGTCAATATAAATGTTAAACAATAATGGTACAAGGATACTGCCCTGAGATACTCCTATATTACAATAATATGGATTAAAAGAATTGTTCTTAAACTTTACATAAGCTGTTCTCTTCTTAATAAAAGATTCAAACCATGCAACCAAATTATATAAAAAAAACTAATATATACATTTTGAAAAGCAACCTGGAATGATCCACTTTTTTAAGCTGAGAATTAGCTATTGATTTTTATTATCTTTAAAATATTAAAGAAGAAAATATGACCCTTGCTTTAAAATCAGCACAAAAGAGGATGTGCACCCATATATATATATAATTTCACAGCAAAATTAGTCTTAAGAGATGGATTTAAATTAAATCCTTTAAAAGAAGTCAGTAAAATAATATAAAATAGTACTTATACATATTTTGGCTGTTTGTGAAACCATAAGGATGCCATGCTAATTTTGCCATTTTTGTTCCTTGAGACCTCACATCTATGGCTTAGCTCTCTGATCTATCTTTAGACTCATATACTGGCCTATAATAACAAAAGAATGGCCCAGTTTAAACCAACCACATAGGCTATTTGAGAGGCTTGTTTTTTGTCTCCTGGCCTATTAAAGGATAATCATCTTTGAATGGAGAGAAAAAAGGAAAGAAGAGGATGTATAAAGCCATCCAGCCAATGTCGATTAATGTATAAATCTTTTTTTTTAAGTTTTATTCCTATTTATCGAAGGTGCCTGTAGTAACTTTTCTTTAAAATGGTAGGAACAAGCAAACCAACCAGTTCAGATTTATCAAAAGTATCTGCAATAACTCATTTCACATGATAGAAACAAGCAAACCAATCAGTGGGAGCTATAAATAAAATAACAGTCTGATATTTGAACTTGGGATATTAATAAGAAGTGAGATTGGATCGGGTAATTTTAAAATTTAATGAACAACTTTTTTTTAATTTACTTATTAAAAGTAAACTTTAATTTCTTCAGTCAAGCATTCTTTTTCCTTTTTTATATCTAAATATTGAGAGTTGGTTTATTGATTGTGTTATTCTCAATACTAAATAACTTTACACACACAGTTTAATACTCATAAAGTTAATTTTTCATAATTCTTTTGACATATTTTTTTTAAAATATTGTAATACTAAAATGTTTTTTTTATTATTGTTTTTATTTATTGTTATAATTGAGCAAACTATCAATATATGCTTGATAATATTTGTTATTATTATTAATTTTTGCATAATAAATTTGCTATAATTTATTTTTGCTCAAGGTTGCAATATTTTATATATATATATATATATATGTAATTTATGTATTAATCCATAATATAAGGGTACACATTTTCATATAATATATGTTGACATGTCACAGGGTGTGTGTGTATGTGTGTGTGTGTATGACTGCTTATACCAAACAACAAAAAAATAAGTTATGCATAGTTATTTTAAGATAGAAAATTAAAGAGCAGGACTTCACATATATATGAAAGTGAAAAAAAACACACACATTACATAAATGAAATTTACCTATATGATATATAATAAGTTGGGAAAATCTTGAATAAGCATTCAATAGGATATTTTTCTGTTATTTTATGCTAACTTATTTCAAAATATGTAGTAACATGAGCATATATACATATAAAATTAGTTGGTTATGCATATAGTATTATAATATTTTGTTTAATTATATATTTAATTGAGTCAATTGTATATTTAGTATTATAATTTATAAAAAAAAGGAAGAGTGTTAATAAATATAATTATACCATATTTGGTTTCCAAGTTATTATTGTTAATATTGGTGGATTTTTTTTTCTTCTCATGATTCTCTCATTTTAATTGATCATCATCACTTGTTAATGTTAAGCATAGGATATTGATTTGCCTTTAAGGATGTTTAAAGATTATTCTTGATATATAACCAAGTTTTTAATATATATATATATATATATATATATATATATATATATATATATATAAAAAAAAAATAAATATATATATATATATATATATATATATAAAAAATGAAAAGAAAGTTACTGTTAACACTAACTGAGATAATTATAGAAAATATACAAACCATTATACAATTACAAATATCCAGTAATGCCCTCTGTTTAAAGATCTATATCTCAATAATAGTATCATTTTAAGGTTTGCTATTATTGAGATATAGATCTTTAAACAGAGGGCGTTACTGGATATTTGTAATTGTATAATGGTTTGTATATTTTATTAATAGTGTTATAATTAAATCCCAGTTTAAACATGAGATGTTTATAAGAAAGTGCCTATATCTTATAAAGATAAATTTGTTGTTATGCGTTCATTATAAAAGCAATGGCTGGTATCATAAACATCATTATATTATGACAAATAATTAAATTAAGTTACTAGGTTTAATGGCCATATATGTAAGTAATAGTCTTCACTATGTTTGTTTGGAAGCCATTAATAAGAGTATCCTTGCATCTGTTCATCAATATACTTAAGCTGAGCTGATAATATCTATGAGAGTATTAGATATATAAATTTTATGGTATTGGGATCTTATAATTTTATTGACATGGATAAAATATAAGAATGTGATTTTTTGTTTGTTTGTCATCTAAGTCATGTGTACTATAGATTGTACTGAATTGGTTTGAACCCAGTACACTGTAGACAGATATTATTTATCTAGATTTAAAACAATATAGTGTCACCCATGGAAAACACATGTACTTAGCTAAGCTGAATAAAAGTGATCAAGTCTTTATTTTCAACTTACTAACTTCCTTTGACATTTTTTAAGTTATTATAAATAAGGCCAGTGTGTGATTTCAACTTACTAACTTTCTTTGACATTTTTTAAAGTTATTATAAATAATGCCAGTGTGTGCATGTGACCATGAATGGTCTTATATATATATATATATATATATATATATATATTGTAACCATATATTTTAGTATAAAATATATTAATTGATGTAACTGGTATAAAATTTTTTCTTTCTTCTTTTGATTTGATTGGCTTGATTTGCACTTTGAACAGATTACTTTCTTATATTATTTTAATAAATTTAAATTTACTTCTTTCCATATGCTAACTCATATCAAAATGTTTAACTTTTAAAATTTTACAACACATTAAATTTGGTAAAATAGTATTAAAATATAATATTTTGTTTTATTTGTTTAAAGTAATCTTAAAAATTATTATTTCTATTGAATTAACAAAAAACCATTTGTTCAATTAAAATAAATTATTAAAAATAAATACAGTAATTACGTATGCGTCTCAATGTAATAAAAGAAAAGAGCGCGAATTTGAGAGAAGATCGTCTGTTAGTTTGCTTTTGGTGGGAGAAAGAAAAGAAAATGGTAAAGGCAAATGGTGTAAATTTGCTAAGCTTATTTGAAAATAGTTAATAAGTAAACGGATTACCACAAAATTTGCTATAAATGTAAAAATAGCCTAGTGGTATTAAATTAAGATGAATTGCTAAATTTAAAAAGTCTGTTCAAGTCGGCTGGCCAAGTGGATCAAATCACCAAACAATTTTCCAATATTACATTTTTAAAATGTCGGAGCTTCCCAGTTTAAAAGAATTAATTGCAAGAGTTTGGTATGTTTTAAAATGTTTATTATTCTACAATTTGGAAAAATTAAATAAGTATTTTAATTACAGAAGTAAAATGTTAAAGTTATCAATATAGTTTAAAATTTCCATTTCTAATTCTAATAAAATATAGTATTAATTGATATTTAACTTTACAATGCCAATCATATATTTGCTAGTTAAATTGTTTAACATTTGGATAATAAACCGTCTTCAAAATAGATAATCAAAGCTATTTTCTAATTTTAACATCAGTTTGAAATGATTAAATTAATTGCTATAATTAGTATTCCTAGATTTAAACGTGGATGAATAAATATTAGCATGGATGTGATAAACTTGGAATATTTTAATAGAAAAATGTAGAAATTAATAACTTATGAAAAACATTTTCATTTAAGTTCTGCGTGTCATGTTTGAAATTGTTTCTTGTTTATGGAGCCACGTAAAATCGTCAATCTAATAGTGACTATAATAACTAATACAAATGGATAAAATTGCATGTATGGATTTTAACTATAATTATAGCTATTACTTCGTGTATATGTTGTTCGACACATCGTACCTGGATTCTACGGATCATATTTGGAGTTATAAAATGCTATGTAATCCAAATTGTGATACACACACCTGCTCTAATTCATGTGTTGAACTATAAAATGCGATACGTTTAATTTATATCATACACACACCTGTTAAATTTTATGTATTTGATGAATAATTCATTGCTTTAATTTTATAGTTATATGAACTTGCATGTGAAGTTCATAAGTTATATTTTATTAAGTTTAAATTAATAGGGGTTGAATAAAATATTTATTTAAGAGAATAGCGCTTGCAAAAAAGCTTAAAAAGTACTGAATGAATTCATGAGATGTATCAATCTTTGTGAGTTATTTTGTTAGTCTTTCCAGATTTATATTCCTATACTAATATTACTTATATTATAATACACATGTTTTATTTTAAGAAAGATAAGTTAGTACATTAGTTGTCCTGGTTAGCGTAACATTTATTATGCAAGAACCCACATTTGCTAGAGTGTTAGTGTTTTCTGAGTGATCAGAATAACTGAAGGGGATGATTTTGCACTTTAATGTGAAGTAAATAGTAATGTTGTTTTAGAATGTAAAGGGCATTAATCTGTGCTGGTGGTTAATCCGCAGATTACTTTATTGCCATTTTGTATTTTACACTCATTCTTGCGCTGGTGGTTAATCCGCGGAATGGTGTACTTGTACTTATTGCTTTATGATGGTGTATAAATCCACAAAACGTTTAGTGTTATTTAATTCCTCCGTGTATATGAATACATCCACAGGAATATGTTTTACTTCATAGATATAAGTTGGGCAATGTATTTTAGTTAATCTGCTAAATCATCTTCTTTCATTTTTAAGCATAATTTATAAGTTAGATCATCAACTTGTAGCAGGACATTCTATTCAAGTTACTTCATAATAATTAACTGTTGGTTGATTATTATTTACCGGAGTGTAAGTTTAAATTATCACTTTATTAAATGATTGCATTATAGCTAAATCCTACAGACATAATATTATTTATTATATTATTATAAGTTTACGGTATGGATTTATTGAATCTGGAAATGACGTTAAATATTTCATAAGTTGATGCTGACTTTAGTATAATTTTCTCAATATTCATTGTATCAAATTAAAATATAAGGTATGATTAGGTTCTTAAAACTATATCTATGAGATGTTATTGAAGAAAGTCGATGGAATTATAATTTATTTATTTTATTTGTTTATTTATGTCTTTAATTATTACATTGGAATTAATTACTTATTATTCATAATTTTATAAATAAAAGTTGATTTATAATTAAACTTACTGTGCTGTTGCTAGGTGTCATTCTTAAAATCAGAAATCATAAACCTTGGATAGAGCATACATTGAAATACATACTATCGTCAACATGAAATAAGAGTTTATTGATATTTTTGAGAAATCATTTGATGCTTTTAGTCTTTGGTAGTTTATGATGTGTGGGGTACAATAAAATCCCATTTACCTTTTCCATCATTTTGGCTTTGCGTAGTTGATTCTAGTATACAACATCAATTAATTATTAAGCTTGTAAACATATTTACCAAATAATGACACGATTAAATATCTTTGCTTAACGTTTTTAAATTGTCATTCGTCAGTATAATAAGAGTCTCAGTAATATAGTAAACTATAAAAAGGAACCCAAGTATTTATGTTTATTTATTGCAAAGCTTTACCTGGACTAGCATCTGTATTAGAAATCATATAGATGATTTAAAATTTCATAATCTTATGTAATTCCACAAATTATGCCATCTTGTACATGGTCAGCCATCGGGTCTCATACAATAAAAATTGCAAATTAAGGTTTGAAAATAATAACATTACACTTATAATTTGATTAAAGTATTTTACCATAATATTAGGGTAGTTCTTCGCGGTACATCCTGGCTGCGATCAAATTAAATCATAAATGTTTAGGTTAGATCATTAATTTGGTCTGTGGTAAGTTGCCCCAGATGTTGATTGTGGTCTTTCATGCATAAAATAGATAGCATGATATGCTTTTGGATACAGCTCTTAATAGCTGACAATGTGCAACGGGAATTGATCAGTGATAGAAGTTACGATTCTTAGTGCATTTGCGTTATGTAGTTGGGACCACACAATTTACGGTTACAATTTATAGTGCCGCAACGGGTTCGGCATGATGGATAGTTGAAGGGGTGAGCGGTTGGTTACAATATATATATATATGGAAAGAAAAACGAGAAATATTTCTTTTTGAAAGAACCTATTATTAGAGATAAACATAATGCACTCCATGGATTTCACAGTAATTTTATTCAGTTGCTATAGGTAATATTGGTTTATCTGATGGCAATGGCTAGTATATTTTGTTGGTTAAAATGACTTCCCAATATTGAATTTTTTTAAATGTTAAATGATGACAGTGATTTATTTTCATTTTTTGTTTTATGTGTGGAGAAATGGGTTAATTTATTTATCTCATTATTAGTGTGAATGGATTAATTTTTTTGATAGTTGCAAATGGGTCATGGTGTTATATTTAATTAGTTACAAATGGACGCTCAACTAAAGCATGATATATATATTACCATATTCTTATTTTTATATTAGCATCATTCTTATTTAATTATAAATTATAGCAACTATCATTGTAAATTCATTTTTATTTGGTTACAATACATATATAATATGTTGTACTGACACAGTTACATGGCCTTTATCATGCGTAAGTTTAAATTTTTTTTTTAGAAAAATAAAAGAACAAAAGTACAAGGGGTGGTTTTTTTTTATTGAGATAAACGATTAAAGCAGTGGAAAAGATTTCAGAAATAAAGAATAGATAAAGGAACGTGGTTAAATTTTTTTAATATTATTATTAATTTATAATATAAATAGTATTAATTATTTATGGAGTAAATAGCTTCGTTCTTGTCTTATAATATTAAAGTAATGGTATGTGTGCATATATAAGAAATGTTAAGAATAAAATAATTTTCTTAACATAATAGATTTGAAAGATAATGCAAATAAAAGAATTAAATTCTAAAAAAAAAAAAAAAAAAAAAAAAAAAAAAAAAACAAAGAAAAATATAATTGCAATGGCTAGTGATAAGTAACAAACAAAGGATTAATTAATATTATTTAATTAAAATATAAACTAAAAGAAGGAATCTTATACACTAAAATAAAAAAAGAGAAACTTAATGGGAGTGCAGTAGTATGTCTGATGGATTTTAAGATAAGGAAACACTGGATAGGTAAGGGAGAGCTGGGTCCTTGTTTAAATCATCATTATTATTATTATCAGAATATATTATTATATTATATTGAAAATATTTTATCAAATAAGTCAAAGTTGATTCTGTTAAATAAAAATATGGGTTGCTGAACTCATCGAATAATGCAGCTGGCCTGAACCTTCACTGCAATAACACCTGCTGTTAGTTTGAAGAAGATTGTTTGAACCTGAGAATCAGTGGGGTGCCCATGTCCAGAATAGTTTATATGTCATCACTAAAAAAAATAAAAAAAGCCTTTGAGGAATCATCATCAACTGGTTGGAGCAACAGAATCATCAGAGCTACATTTCTCTCTTGCATATGTTACTCTGTTTAAATCTTAGGTAAAATCATTTTATTTTCCTTTATGTTTGAACTTTTCATTATAGCTGTTAAAATCCAGTGATATAAAACTTTTGAACTTTATAAAACTATTACTTTCTAGATTATTATTATTATTATTATTAACTTACGAGAGAGTGCAACTCTCTCGTAAGTTAATTTCAAATCATCTGCGCTTTGAAAATAAATATTATTTATTATTATTATTATTATTATTATTATTATTATTATTATTATTATTATTATTATTATTATTATTATTATTATTATTATTATTATTATTATTATTATTATTATTATTATTATTATTATTATTATTATTATTATTATTATTATTATTATTATTATTATTATGTACATTAGCTTTCATAATCAGACAGTTAAAATCAAATCCCATTAGGGTGTGTGTGTACTTTAATTAAATATGCTTTTATTTCTACTTGTATTATTTAAATGTATAGGATAATATGTATTAAATATTTGATGTATTACAAAAATGTATGTACGTATTTCTATTATGGGACAAGAATGAGAATTAAAGACAGAAAGCAGGGTATAGAAATGTTTAATTATCATTAGTGATTTGAGCAAATATTAAAAGAAAGGAAAAATATTAGGTAATACATTTTGCATAATGCCAATGTTTAATAAGTAAATAACTATGATATTGAAATTGAGAAATGGAGGTTTATAATGTGGGTGGATAATTTCGAGTAGCTAGAATCCAAAGAGCTGGCTAGCAGGGCAGATACTTAATTTGTTGATGGTCAAGCAAGCATGTTAATTACATTTTAAATGACTGGTACCTAAAGGGTTTTTTCCCTTAAAAATAAATAAAGTGTTTGGATGGTTTTTGTTATAATTTGATAGCACAGTGTTGATATTATTGGTAGCTGGCTACCAATCATATTAGTATTTCCATATGATGGACGTGAAGTCTTCAATGACAGTGAGAGTTTAAAAAAGAAAATAAATATATAAAAAAGATTTATTTTTCTTTTTTAAACATAAAGAAAGAAGGTGGTTGGTACAATGGCATAACCAATGTGGGACATAACTGACCCAGGTGACAATTAGTGAAAAAAACATAATTAATTTAGATTTAAAGAGCCTGTTAGTATTGTCTAACTGAAAGTTTCAAATCATTACAACCAATAGATGGTTGAAATTTCATATTAGTGTGTAATCATGATTACAATAAGAAAAAATGACATTCCATGTGAATTAGGATAGTAGGAAAAACAGTACAAACAATATAACTAACAATGTGGGGATTGGTTGTACATTCGTGTAAAATAAGAATAAAAAGAAATTTTTTTTCTTTAAGTAAGAATAGATAGATCATCCATTTCTGAAATGGAAATCACAAACTGAGTTATAAAAATAATAACTTTTGTGGAATACAAAGAGGAAAGACCGATTAGGAACTTAAAAGCTTGGAATGGTTTTTCTCATTTAATGACTTCAGTGAATCAGTCAAAGTTAGCATAGCCTTTAGCTATAAACAGGATGAGGCACAAATTTGGTGGGAGTCAATGGGAGTATAACTGACAAACTTTGAGGAATACAAACAAGCACTATTAGCAAACTATTGTGGGGAGGGACTTTAGGATAATGTTAAATGTCAGGTAGCATAGGACAAATGGAGAACAGGGAAGTTAATGATTGCATATTTTTATAAACAAGTCGTGAAATTAAGAATGGTGACAGTGTATAAGATATCTGCATGACAGATTCTGTGTTTGGAAAGGTGGAGTTTTCCAGAAAACATTCAAATGATCATAATGGAGAATCATTCAGTAGAACAAACCACAGAGATACTCATGGCACTAGATAGTTCTAGACAGCATGAAGAAAGTCAGAGTAACAAAGATAATGCTGAGGATACTCATGTACAAGTAGCAAACTTAGTACAAAATAAGGAAAGGGAGGAGCTGACAATGGCACCTCAGTCCTGTCCTAAAATAGAAATAAGTATTGAAGGAACAGTGGTTAGCATACTGCTCAAAGCAGGATGTCAGGTATCCATAATTTCACAGCAAACCTTTAATGAGATGTGTCAGAGCAATATAAAAATTAAAACCTTACTGTTAAATCATTTTTACATAATGTTGGTGAATGGTAAAGGAGCTGAGCTGGCATTGGAACAATCATGGGTGAGTATGAGTATAGCAGGAAAGGAATCCTTGAAGGACTAATACATGATGCCATTTTGGGGTCAGACTTTATGTGCAAAGCAGATTGCATGTTAAAATATGAACATCGTCAGGTGAGGATCAACAAGGCAGAAATTCCATTTGAAGTCTGAAAGGCAAATGATGATAATATGGAGCATGATGCAGAAAGTGCAGTGATAGGAATAGAGAAAAAAGCAATGGAAGGTGGATGTGGTGGAAGTAAGGAAAAGGAATGGTTGAAGGAGTTATTGGATACATATGAGAGAATAATTTCATAAACCCCAGGTGTTATTGAGGGAGATTAGCATAGTATTTGGCTTGTAAAAGATCAACCATATCAAGCATAAGCAAATCTCATACCACATCAATACAGAAGTACAGTGGCAGAATAACTAAATGGGGAATTATTTCTAAGTGCTCCTCTCCATACAATAACTCAATAGTAGCCCTAAAGAAAAAAGATGGGTCTGAATATAATAAAAGTATTAGACACCAATGCCCCACCACCTACAAGTGAATTACTAATGAAATTTCCATAAAAATATTCTCAACTTTTTGATTTAATGGCCAGATACTGGTAGATCATACTGCATTGCAAGGACTGGAAATGCACCAATTTCTGCTATAATGCACAAGCATATAGTTTGAACTGAATTTCTTTTGGTTTAAAAAACAGTGGGTCAGAACTTATACAATGCCTTGACCATGTATTGTCAGAATAAAACAAGGGCTTGATTATGATGTATGTAGAAGATGTAATTGTAGCCTCACAAAGTATGGAAGAGCACTTTCAACATTTGAAGCAGCTGTTTTGTGAATGTAAAAATAAGGGAATAAAAATAAATTTGGGCAAAGGCCATTTAATGACCCCGGAGGTAAGATTCTTAGGACATATTATTAGTGAGCAATGAATATCTCCAAATCCAGAGAAGTTCCAAGCAATACAAGATTTTACAGGACCAACAAAAAAAACAGACATTAAATTTTTCTTTGGATTGTGCATTTTTTTCTCTTGGTTTTATAAAAAAAATTCCCTCAGACATGAAGCACCTGTTACAACTACTAAGGAAGGAGAAAACATGGGCATGGGAAGAGCAACATTAGTGCAGCTTTGAAAGTGTAAAAAAGTTTCCTAAGAGAGGTCATGCTGTCATAACCAGATTTTGGTAAGCTGTTTATGGTGCAAACATATAGCAGTGAAATTGGATTAGGGGCCACATTGTCTCAGGTACAGGATGATTAGAGGCAGGGTTCTTTTCATTGTGATCTGCACATTTAACAGGCCAGAAAAGAATTATACAATAAACAAAAGAGAGGAATTAGTGATTGTGTGATACTTTAAAATATTTAGGCAAAACTTAATAGGATCACAGGTGATAGTGATGACTGATAACAGGAGTGTTGAGTACCTCAATCACAGTTTTCTCACAAATAGTAGTCTGATTTGATAAAATTTATTCTTACAAGAATTTGATTATAGAATATAGTACTGCTGAGGCAAAAACAATATGACGACAGTCACTTTAATTGGCTACCCAATAGAACAAAAGCAACAACATCTGAATTGTAATAACACATATATAGCAACTGCTGAATTACATGAAGGTGAAGACATAGAACATAGTTTACAAAAATTAAAAAAAGCTGTAAGAGGAGTATGCATATTGTAAACAAATAATATGGTATTTACACCACCAACCTATAAATTGGCCTATAAACAGTTCATTATAGAAGGAGAGAAAATGATACTGTTTAAAGGGAGGACTTTTGCATTGCAAGATGAAAGAAAATGAAAATGCACGAATTGTTCTTCAATGGCCATACCAGAACAGGTAATTATTTGCATACATAAAAGATATGGACATTCTGGTGCAAGCAATACTGCAGAATGGATAGGCCATTGATTTTGTTGACCAGAAATGTATAAGAGTATCCTAAATGCCATGGAGGGATATACCATATGGGCAAAAACCAAGCCCTCTAGCACATCAAGCTTGGGGCAATTGAGACACATATATGCATATCAGCCCAACAGTTTGTTGACAATAGATTTCTATGGACCTGTACCCAAGTTTAATAGAAAGAAATATCTCATCATGGCTTATGATGTCTTTTCCAAATTCATGGCTCTATTTCCGGTGACTCTGGCTAATGCTTTACAGACTATATGAGTACTGAAACAGCAAAATTTTCAAGATGTCAGAATTCCAAAGAAAATAATATCAAACCATGGAACACCCTTTTTGTCTGGAGAATGGAAAAAAAATGGATAGAACATCATAAAATAAGACATGTCCTCACTTTGATTCACAATGTGCAGTCCAATCACTGCAAATGTATCATGAGAGAGTTAGGATACTTAATTGTGTGTACCAACAGAATGATAATTGAAAATGGGTAAGAAAAGCAACAAGTGTCACCAGCATGATAAATTGGTCAAAGAAAAAATCATTACAGTTTGAACCTATCAGACTACACCATAGCAAAAATATTTTATACCCATTTAAAACCATTTTACCAATCAGGATGCAATACATTAACAAAAAAAGATGCAGACAAAGTGGATGGAAAATATAAGACAAAAGAAACAAGGGTGAGTCAGATATGTGATTAAGTAGGGGGATGAAGTCATGGTGAGGCTAAACCCAGTAAGCCATCCAGAGAAAGGAATATATAAAAAGTTTCAACCAATATATGATGGGCCATATAAAATCATATGAGAATATGGGACAAATGCATTTGAGACAGCTCAGAGGACTAAAAAAGAGGGAACATTCAGTACTCAATTGCTACAATTAATAAAAAAATATAGATAAAGTTTAGCAAGTAACAGATCACGATTATAATAAAGTAACAGGATTTTGTATTATTTTATTAATTTTGGAAATTAAAGCTAAAATGCTCAGAATGACATTTTACTATCAAGGGGGGAGGGCAGAGAAGATGTACAAACACAGTTGTTACATGGTATTTATCATGCATAAATTTGTTGAAAGAGATTTGTTTAAAAAGAGAGTTTTACAAATAAAATGTATATTTATGTCAAAGAAATAGAAGTTTAAATTTTTTTAGAGAAAGAAAAGGATGACAAGGGGTGGGGTTTTTATTGATATAATTGATTGAAAGCAGGGGAATAGATTGCAGAAATAAAGAATAGATAAAGGAAAGTGATTACATTTTTTTTCATTATTTTTATTAATTTATAATATAAATAGAATTATTTATTTATGGTGTAAATAGCTTCATTCTTGTCTTATAATATTAAAATAACAGAATGTGTGCATATACAAGAAATGGTAAAAAAAAATTTCTCAAAATAATACAATTGAAAGCTAATGCAAATAAAAGAATTAAAAACTAAAAACAAAACAAAGGAAAATATAATTGCAACAGATAGTGATAGGTCACAAATAAAGGATTAATTAATACTATTTAATTAAAATATAAACTATTGGAAGGAATCTTATACACTAAAACAAAGGAACAGAAACCCAATAGGAGTGCAGTAGTATGTCTGATGGATCCTAAGCTAAGGAAACACTGGATTTATAAGGGAGAGCTGGTTCCTTGTTTAAATCATTATTATTATTATTATTATTATTATTATTATTATTATTATTATTATTATTATTATTATTATTATTATTATTATTATTATTATTATTATTATTATTATTATTATTATTATTATTATTATTATTATTATTATTATTATTATTATTATTATTATTATTATTATTATTATCAGAATATATTATTATATTATATTGAAAATATTTAATCAAATAAGATGAAGTTGACCCTATTAGATAAAAAATGCATTGCTGATTGCATCAAATTGTGCAGCCAGCCTGAATCTTCACTGCAATACACCTGCAGTTATTTCAAAGAAGAAAATGTTCATTTGAACTTGACAATCAACAGAGTGTCCATATCTAGAATAGTTCATATGTCATCACTAATAAAAAATAAAAAAACCTATGAGAAATCATTATCAATAGATTGGAGCAACAGAATCAACAGAAGCTACATTTCCCTATTGTGCATATTACTGTGTTTAAATCCAAGGTAAAATCATTTTATTTTCCTTTATCTTCAAACTTTTAATTATAGCCATTAAAAACCAGTTGATAAAACTTTTGAAATTTATGAACTAATAATTTCTTGATTATTATTATTATTATTATTATTATTATTATTATTATTATTATTATTATTATTATTATTATTATTATTATTATTATTATTATTATTATTATTATTATTATTATTATTATTATTATTATTATTATTATTATTATTATTATTATTATTATTATTATTATTATTATTATTATTATTATTATTATTATTATTATTATTATTATTATTATTATTATTATTATTATTATTATTATTATTATTATTATTATTATTATTATTATTATTATTATGTATATTAGCTTTTATAATCAGATGGTTACAATCAAATCTCATTAGGCGGTGTGTGTATTTTAATTAAATATGCTTTTATTCCTACTTGTATTATTTAAATGTATAGGGTAATATGTATTAAATATTTAATGTATTACAAAAATGTATGTATGCATTTCTATTATGGGACATGAATGAGATGTTAAAGAAAGAAAGTGAGGTATAGAAATGTTTCATTATCATTAGTGATTTGAGAAAATCTTAAAAGAAAAGGAAAATGTTAGGCAATAGATTTTGCATAATGCCAATGTTTTAATAAGTAAATAACTATGACATTGAAATTGAGAAATGGAAGTTTATAATATGGGTGTAGAATTTTGAGTAGCTACAATCTGATGAGCTGATTTAAAGGGCAGGTACCAACTTTGTTGCTGGTTGAGCTAGTATGTTAATTATACTGTAATTGACTGGCACCTAAATGATTTTTAAAAAAAAAATAAAGTGCCAGCATGGCCAGTGTTATAATTTGGTAGAACAGTGTTGATATTATTAATAGCTGTCTATAAATGCTATTAGTATATCCACCTGACAGACCTGAAGCCTTCAAGGACAATGAGAGTTAAAATGGAAAAATAATTATGTAAAAAAGATTTATTTATATTTTTTAAACTTAAAGAAAGAAGGCGGGTGGTACAATATATTTAGTAAAATGGTTGTTCATTAAAGGACAGAATTGTGTTCTCTTCTAAATTTATTATTCTAATATCCATTATAATCTCAATGAAACTTATCTAAACAAACATAACTATTTTAAAATACTTTATGTAACACATTAAATAAATATTTGATATCATTTAATTTAATAAATAGAAAGGGTATGTGTGTTTATGATTTAATTAATTAATGGCAACCAATCATTTATAGAACTTCCCTACATAACTCACACCTGCCTGAAGGTATTAACTAAAATATTTTACATTATAATGAGAAATTAAAATAAACATTATACATATACATAAAGGAAAATGTAACTCATGTAGAAGTTTAATATCCATTAAAAGAAAGAATTAAAAAAATATAAAAAATATAAAAGACCATAAAAGAGAGCTATAGCTTGAAAGATTTATTATTACCTTACTTTGAAAGATCAGTCTGTGAGCACTTCCAAAACTTTAAATGGAGTTCTTGAGCAACTTTAATTACTTCTTTCAGTTTATATATTTCTTGGGTACCAGCAGCATTCAATATGTAGATATCATGAGCAGCATTATTTGAGATGATTCAGTCAGGCATTTGATGGTACAATGACAAGACATAAGATGGTGAATTATGGACAGCAAGGAAACCATTCCTGAGGAAAAACACTACACTTCACATTATCCCATAAAAATTACTTGATAAAGTTTGCTTTCCATCGAGGCTTCGTTTAGGTGATTTCTTTTGACCAACTTCAATTTTAACTTAGCTGCAGTTTTATGAAGTCACCTAGAAATGCCAAATAGCTTCCAAATACATTCTTCTCTTTTGTTCATTTATTTTATTTTTAGAAAGTCTTTAAAATTAAAACTCAAACTTTAACCAAAGCATTTAGCTGAAGCTTGTTAAGTCAAACCAACAAAGTAAGCAGTTGTCAGATAAGATACAAACAAGAAAAGCAATCAGAATCAGAATAATATCAGAATGTTCTTAGAATAAAATTATATCAGAATAATCAGAATAAACTCAGAATAATCAGAATAATAATGTTATCACAATAATCAGCCCTATTTATATACTCCCTAATTATACAATTATCTAGTCCTGCTGTGATAAAATCCATTAACTAAAATTATAAATTAAATCAAAAAATGAAGTAATGAACTTTATAATTAAATTTGGTTATACACACATTCCTAGATATTCTGATCCAATTAATTTAATCAAATTTTCTTGTTAAAACTGTTGTCTTAATCTTAATAGAAAACCTACTAGTGAAACTGGTGTAAGCAGGTTAAAATTAGCCACTATTGTTCTCTTTTGCCAACCTCATTGATTTTAAAAAGAAAATGGCATGATTTTAAAATCTAAAATACAAAATTTATTTACAACTTTTTTTTAAATTTTAATGTTTAAAATCTATTTACCATTGATTTTTTTTTAAAATTAAAGGAAAATAAATATAACAAATGTAATATCCTTATATAAACAGATTTAAAGAAAACAATATATAAACAACAAAATATTTACATAACTCCTAAAATTGTATCGCAGTATATGTGGGTTGATGAAAATATGTGACCTACTTTTAAAATAATTATGTATATATTTTTGATCGTTTGAAAACAAAACCATTAAAGAAATTTGAATTACAATAAAACACATGGGTACCCCATTAGAAGTCTAAATAAGGTGGAATTTCAGTGTATATACATAGTACACACACACTATGATAACTTTAGGATTTGAAATAGTGTATGAGCATAGGTAAGAGTTGAAAGTAAGATTATCAGGGCATATATTATTGTTTCAATACAAAAGCCCTGTATGTGTCTCAATGTTTTGTGGATTCTACAAATTCCAGAAATCCAATCATAATCATACATCATTCCACTAATATTTAAATTTAATTATATTTTAATTACTTATAACTGAATTGTTATTAAGTACTTGAGAGATTAATTTATTATATTTAAGATTCCTAGAAAGCATTCATTATAAAATTAAATGAAAAAAAAAATACTTTAAACACTGCAAACTCAGCTAATTAGTATTTGGCTTATAACCAAATAAATTTAGCAATCTTAAAATTAAAGTTATGTTATGCAATAAGGTTCTCATGTGAGATTGAATGATTGGAATGGGCATACTTTTTTTTCCATTCCATATTCAAGTACTTTCCAATGTAATGTTTATTAGTAAAATTTTTAATTCTCAAATTTTTTAAGTTGTTTTACAAGCAAATATTTATAATTGAAATTTTATTTAAGTACGCCTGGGTCTTGTTTTATGTGGTAGATAAATTCCACAGAAAACCCACATTAAAAAAATCACACAGAAATAGACTTAACTTACCTTGAAAAATGGGGAATAGGTGCTCTAATTTTCAGAATTTACATAAAAGCAAAGCAACAAGAAAAGATTACTTTAAAATTCGCATTAAAAAAATTAACAAATAAAGTATAACTGATAAAAAATTTCAAATATTTAAAAAAAATAATACAAGACAAACTTTTTTTACTATTTTATTAACTACAGTATTTAATTTTACATTTTAATACATATTTCAATTATTACCAATAGCATATGATTGTAAACTAGTAAGAATTCAGAGTCTATGTGATAAACGAAGTCAAGAATTTCTCAGCAATTATGTTTAGAGAAACCTGTTAGCCACTTTATTTTTATTCATGATATGATGTACAACTAGCACCATTTTCAGTCTTGTGTTATGTTAATGGCTTTCTGTTTCTATACTTAAAAAATGAGATTGTAATAAAAAAAGATTATACATTATCATTAGAAAGATTATTTTCCGTTTATAAAATCTTCATTTTTTTATTTTAAAAATCTAAAACATTATTTATTTCTGTTATATATAACAAAATACATTTTAAAAGCTTAAATTTTTTAAATATTTATTGTGATATTTTTATATGAAAGTATAAATATAATTATTATTTACTCATTAGTATAAATAGGTTATTTACATACAGCTTCAGGCCATATTCATGTTAGCTGCTAATATAACTTTATATTTTTGAAATAAAAATGTATTTCAAGTCAAAATAAGTTATTAATAATTTAAATTTATTCATATCTAATAAATATAGTGATATATGAAAGATATCAAAAAGAAACATGAATCGCATAACTTCAAAATCGCATTAAAATAATCTGCATAAAATGAGACATAGGTGTATTAAGAAATAGAGGAAATCAACGTTGACTTGACAATACTATGACAACAGTAATGGTAATTACTGGAAAAGTATTCATTAATCATAAATAATTTCTTATCTGTATATAATTTTTCACACATTGCTATTCTGAAGCTCTGAAATGAGATCATCATAGAGTAGTGAAGAATTTGTAAATGGAAATTAATAAGAAAGTAAAGCAAAAAAAAAGTTTCTAATTATTGTTTACAAATATTCGCAAAACTCAAGTATGATTGAGAGTATGGTAGAAATGTGGACTTTAATAATGATGATGGTTAAAAAAATAATTTAAATTTACTCAAATTTTAATTGTGATTTTGATAAGGGATGGATGTGGAATGTGCTGAGGTATTTAGTGTACAGTGTGGATACTCTCCTCTTCTCCAATAGATTTAATAAGTTGCTACGTTATTATGAATTTTATATCACTCTCAGTGTTTATTCACTAGAAATTTTATTTGTTTACCCCATTCATTAAATAGTAACATAGATAATTAGGTCGATTTGTAAGAGATACTAAAGTAATATAGAAAGTCTTCATTAGAGTTGCAGTTTGGCACCCTGGCATGTCATAACATGTCTGACCACCATCAATTCTGAGGCTATACAGCCTCTGCAGATGGAGAGTGTGTGCAGAAGGTGTAGAAATAGCTTGGAGGTGGAGGAAGGAGAAGTTACTATATATATTGTAATGAACACTCAATTCATCCTGATCACAGGGAAAGCCATCAGCTCTTTAAGTATCTGGAAAAATTATTTACTGAGATGCAAATGGATGATAATGATGGTTTACACCAACTAAACTCAGGGAGAAACAAGAAATATTATGTAATGTTTAGACAATTGAGAAATACAATCTTTAAGACAAACATCAGCCAAATAAGTTTAAACAATTTGAAATTTTTATTAAAAGGTTAAACAATTTGGAAATTTCATTTAAAATTTGGACAGTAGAATAAATAAATTTAGCCATGAATACAAAAGTGTCTTAGATTTGAATACACATATTTAACAGAGAGTGTACATGAGTACAGCAAACATGAAAACAAAAAATGCATTGGCAGCAAAATTCTCTCATATAAATTTTAAAGAAAATGGATTAGATAATATCTTCCTGCAGTCAATTTATAAAATTACAACAAAAAATAGCACCTCTAGTTTCCCGATTCAGACATATGAAAACAGTTACAGTCTTGTAGGAAATCAATGAAACCAGTGCAGATGATCAATCAGTAGCTTTCTAACTAGTGATGTTATAATGCCGCAGAACTGCTGTGTATAATACTGTGTTTTAAGAAATGTGATTAATTTCACATAAAAGACAACAACAAAAATATATGATTACGATCTTATGTAATCTAGAAAGAAATCTCTACTTTCAGAAAACCAGAACAATAAATATGATAAACCACCAGCTAAAAGAATTGAGGTTTGCAAGAAACAAAAACTACATGCATTTAAAATTTATTATTTTATGATAAGAACTAAGGCCAAGTGCGCATATAAAAGTTAAGAAAACTGCCAAAGCATTTATAAATAGTTAGACATATAATTAAAAATGTATTAAACATATAAAAATATACACTCTCTCAGCACTTTACAATAAACAAAATTGAAAGCAAACTTGGAATATTAAAACTAATATTCAAAGACACACTACAAAATACAAAAATTACAAATAATAACTAGGAGGTTAAATAACTATAGAGACTACAAAGTTAATAGACTGAGTGGAGATTTAACTGAAAGACTTTACCCTGACAAGAATAAAAGTAAATATTTATCTTATGGTAAAACAAAGTTCACATATTTGCAAGGAGTGCACACTTTTATATTAGTTCATCTTTCAGGTATTTTGAAAATGGCAAAATAGAGGTATGGGGTCCTGTATATTTCAGACATTCATGGCATAACTGAAGGGGAGTCAGCAGGTGTGGGTCAGTCTTTTTTAGAGTTAAGCTGGCAACACATATTTTTGGTTATAAAACATATAGTTGTATATTTTGGCATCTTCGAGAAAGCAAATTTGTTTTAATAACTGCAAATTTTGCTTTTAAAGAAATTAAATGTCCAAAAGTCTAACGATGTGAATGTTGAATGAGGTTAATCAGAATGAATATATGAAGGGAAACCAATCATTTTGTTGAAGTACTTACTTAATCAAGGCTTTTTAGAATAATTCATGAAATTTTTGGAGTTATTTATACCCCCATCAATTTCCCATGTAAACTATCCTTGTCAAATTCTACCCATGAAGGCAGAGCCAATCTTAATTTCCCACTCAATCTAATTATAGGAATTTCAATCATGGATTATTTTCAACTAAAACAACAACTCAAAATTAAATCTTCATTTTTACAATAAATTTTAAAAGGACTAAAATAAAAGACAGCAATGTCATTAACAAGCTTGTTTGTTTTAATTAAATACATTAAAGACAAGCAGTGAAAGAAAACTGTTTTCAAAATCAATTATATATATATATATATATATATATATATATAGATTCATATATATACTATACTTATATATATATATATACATATATATATATACATATATAGTATATATATATATATATATATATATATATATATATATATGAAAGAAAGATTCATTTAAACTTTATGCTTTCAAATATAATAAACACATAAAGTTAATATATACATATTTATATATATAGATATTTATAAATGACTACTATCCGATTCAATATATATATATATAATTGAAATAATAAATTTAACGGTTTACAAATTATTACAAACAATACTTAAATCCACAGAAGTACTTTCAGTTAATTCCTTAAACCTGCCTCAATTGCTATTAAATCCAAAACCGAAAGCAGAAGCAAACATCATCAATTCAAATTTCATGAATCTCGTATTTTAATGTTAGCAGCTTGTGAATTCATTAAATGCATTTAAATTGCCACTTTAATTTTTCTTTTACTATGGTTTCTCTCTTTATGAATAATTTTCACATTTTCAAAATCAAATTAAAATTTATATTTACGAGTTTATTCATGATCAAAAAAAACTGAAGGAGATATTAAATCACCATTATTTTTATTTTTTACACTCTTATGTAACAATTCTAGCTCCCTCAATCTCTTCTCAACACTGCATCTAGATTGACCTATATATGAATGCATGTGCTACACTGACAGTTGTTTCATGGTGAGGTGACCATATGAGCACTGTGGCTTTGGATGAACCAGCAACCATGATGGCCCTTACTCACACATTCTTGAAGATTCACTCATATAGTTGATTTGTCTCATATCCATTCAAATTTTGTTCAGTAATAATCAAAGATATCTTTTACTCAGTTTTCTTGTTTTTTAATGTCTGCTCTCCTCAAAAGTCTAATACTCTATTTATTCTCAATTCAAGCACTCCCACCTAAAGTCTCCATGTTAACTAAAAATTAATTAATGTCTTTTTTATCTCCAGAGGTCCTTTCAGATTTTTATTTATTGTTCCTTGAAAGTTGTAGGTTTTTCTCACATCTTTAACTTTAAAATTTCTTCTACAGTTTACATAAAATATCTTTTCTTAAATTCTAATTACATAATATTTTATAACATGGGTTTTACATTCCTGTTCCTTTTTATAATAACATTGTTCTTATGTAAACCTACAATAAATTTTCCCCTTCTTTATACACACATTCACATACATTTTTCACTTAGTCAAAATGTGTATTTTGAAAAGCAGATTTCTTTGTCTTTTATCCCATTCTAAATTCTACTTATACTTTCATTTAAAACTTCTAAATTCACTCTTTTTAAATCATTTGATTCTTATTTTATTTATATCTCATTTGTATGTTTTCATCATAAACTTAATATTGGATTTTAATATTTCTAACTTTAATATTTCCATTTTTCAAAATATAAACTTTAAAAGGTAAAGGATAAGAATATTGTTCTATTTCATTTCCCTCTCTTTTATTTCATTACAATAATTAATTTAAAGTTGTAATTGTACATTTATTTAAACGCACATTCATTATGTAAATAATATTCATTAAGGCTGTAGCCTCAATCACATGCGTATAAAGACCTGTAGAGGTCCATACTATCGCATTTTATACGCATGTGATTGAGGCTACAGCCTTAATGAATATTATTTACAATAATTAATGCATTTCTTTCTTAAGTGGTTTTAACTATTTTAATTATTTGTCTGTCTTCAAAAAAAATATAGTATTTAATATTACTTAATATTAAATATATACATGTGTGATTACAATATGTGCAATCATCACAATATGTAATCTTATAATTAAATATTAGTAAATACAGTAATCAAAATTTTTGAAAAGTACAAAAAATATAATTGGTCAATTAGGAATGCTTTTGACTATCATCATAGTCTTTGTCAACTAATATGTTGAATGTTTAAACCTCTCATGATTCTGCCATCTTAACATTTGCTGCCTGCCTATTGATTAAATCCTTCTTGTATTTACATATTAGCATAGCTTCTTTTATTTTTATTTTGTTATTATTTCTTTCACTTTGCAATATTTTTACATTATTATAATTGAAATTAAGACCATATATACATGATTTATTATCATCATAAAAACAGAAGCTCAAATGTTTTCATTGCCTTTGCAAGTTTGTTTTGTATTTTGAATCCTTTTTAATAACAGCAAGTTGACTTTATTTCTTTTCACCTTAATACATCTCAATTCCCCTATATAAACACTACAAAACCTACATATTCATTTATAAATGATGCAATTTTTATTTATAAATGAGGTTTTATCTTTAGAGTTATTTATTAATTTATTTAGTGTAGGAAATGCATAAAATACATGCCACATATATCATTGTAATTTTTTCTTATGAAATTCACTTGTTGATTATGGAATTATGGGAACATTAACTTTTCAAAGTATTTGTTGACAAAGATTATGAGGGTAGTACAAAACACGATTTATTATTATTTATTAATTCAAATATAGTTGTCTATAATATTTATTTATATTTTTATTAAAGTATTTTATAAAGACAACATAATGGATGTCAATTCCATCATATGATATATATATATATATATATATATATATATATATATATATATATATATATATATATATAACCATTGTAACGATATACAATGAAAAGTTACATGATCACATGACTGTATAAACATTTGTAATAATATACAACATATTAGGTATGAATATAAAATGTAATATAAATGACATGAGCATCAAGGAGTAACAAAGAATAAGACTGATGACAACTTCACCAAGCATTAAACAAAAGTAATAATATATCATTTATTATTATAAAGCAATCAACAACAATAATCACCTTTCAGCCTTTTGATATGTTTTGAACAGTCTAATTATCTAACCACTTGCCTAATCTTTGGAAAAAATATAACAATTATTTGGAAGCAAAAACATAATGCTAATCCATCATAATATTAAAGGTAATTAAATAATGATGAGATACTGAATCATGCTCATCATCATCAATTTCCTGACCATATACTACCATAAATGCTCTTCCAACTATAAATTGAATTTACTTCTAATAAAAATAAAATACAATTTAGTGCATAAAATTTAAAGGTGATACCATTGGGTCATCCATGATTATTATCTGGATATTCAAAACACCAACATAACTCCAACATTCATATAACTAACAGTTAAGCTATAATTTAGATCAGAAAATAAAAAGTATATGAACTGTAAATGAGAGCAAGAGGTAAGTAAATAAATAACACAGTTATTCTAAATCACTTTAAATAACTCATAGGTTTACTTACTATAATCAAATAGTTTTACTGAAATAATTTAAAAATCCCAGAATACTAAGTTTTATTGAAATGAAGTCACATTCACTGCCATTTCATGCAACAAATATCTTGAATAATAAAGACATTAAAACTAAAAAAAAACAATTATTTAATAATATCTTGAATAATAAAGACATTAAAACTAAAAAAAACAATTATTTAATAATTAATTGACTAACAATAAACAAAAATTAAAAGAATGACTATATAATATAAAATTTCAAAACATATTTAGTGTATCAAAATATAATTTCATAAGAATTATAAGTAGCATTTATATCAATTGATTAATTAGTTTTTATTTTCATAATTCCGTTTTTTAAATAACAAAAGTTGGAAAAACTGCATTTTCATATTCAGAGACAGCAATCTCTAAATTAGCTTAATTAATTCTATGTGGAATTTTCAGAGTAAAAATAAATGAATTTAAACAAAAAAAAATATTTGAAATAAAAAATTTAATTTAGCAAGTTAACTTTTTAAAAACCTACTCCTTTTATTTAATTTTGAAGAGAAAAATTAAATATATTTACAAAGAAAATGTTTTTTCTTTTGAAATACTATTTGAATTAGCAATTCTTATTCTCATAAAATTATAACTTTTGTTTTAAAAAACCCTTTAAAATTATAACGGAAAATGTCATATGCACATAAAAATGTTTGACAATGGTTTGACATTGGTTTGAAGTATTTTTTGCAGTTATATGATTTCAGGTTTTACTGTTTTTTTAAGAATTTTATATTATATTTATTATTAATTTCTTCTTCTCATGAGTGCAGGCAGTGCTTCCAAGTTAAGAAACAGCAAACTTTAGTCCAAATTCCAGGTGAGACTAAGACATACATATACTCATGCTTCTGGTTAAAGTCAATGTTTCAAATATTTGATGAGCACTTTTTTTCTTTACATTTTACACCAGTGAATACAGGTTACATGGAGGAAAATGATGTCTATGTTTACTTAATTTAAGACATGAGTTTTTAATTATAGAAACTATTTTCAGAAATAAACTTATTGTTTAATAGCAGCTTGTTAAAACCTTCAACATTATGAAAAAAAAAATTATTATGTCAAAAACTTTTTTCTTGTTGTCCTCTTTAGAAACTGAATCAAAAGATAATCCTTCTCACCAGACACTTAAATTAAAAGCCAACACACAACCCTAATTTATTTTGAAACTATCCTGTCTCAATAAAATCATAATTCTGCCACGAATATGATGCAATTTTGTAATAAACAACTAGATCAGTTTTTTTTTTTACATATACAAAGTTTACATATTTTTTCTTCATCATTGACACTAAAAAAGCATATTCAAAACTTAAATTAGAAAATATAAAATTTTGATATTTGTTTCTAATTAAAATTTAATGCAAAAATTACAACAAGTTTATCAATTGTTTGCCTTGATATTGAAGATGTATTTAAAAAAAAAAAATAACAAGTTTAATTATAAACTCATTTTTATTATACATTCATTTTTAATTTTTTTTAATTCTTTATATATCTCTCTTAACGTTAGATTTTAAATGAATAAAATAATTTACTAGAGAGAAAATCTAATTTTAATACATTTCCAAAGTTAAACCTAAAACTAGTAATTAATTACAATTATTGTACAGAGAAATAAAAAAAATGTAACATTATTTTATAATTTTTTCCCATTCATGACTCAGTAAAATAATCTGATTAAAATCACATATTTTTTAAAAAAATAAGGTTTGAGAATTTTCATATTAAAAGAAAATACATTATTAGAATGTTCACATTATCATGTGAGAAGAAACATTTAATTAAATAATATCCATTGTTATTATTAAAACCATTTGCTTAATACCCAATGTAACATAATATTGCATTACTCTGGTCTAATATGGGATGGAAAATGAAATTGAGTTTTAAACTTTTTTTTTTTTTAGCTTATTTTAATCAATTTCATTTCACTATAAAAATATCATACTTACATATTAGACCTGCAATATTTATTAGCCCTGCCACATCTTTTCACATTTGTATCAATCTACTAACAATTTTGTTATTTTTTGATATGACCAAAATAATGTGTACCAGTATATATGGCATTTTTTCAAGATTTACAAAGTTATTAGCAGACTGAATATATATGTAAAATGTGCTGCAGGATTAATATGTGTTGCAGGTCTAATACTAAAACAATTACCATATTGCAAAAATACTCTAAAATATTACCAAAATGTCTCAAATATAAACACATAGTACTTACTTCATAATATATAAAAATATAATGAGGGTATGCATATAAGATTCTTATCATGTAATATATAATAGAATAATGAAACAATAAATTTGTCTGTTAATACTCAAAATACAAAATTACTCAGAAATATAACCAAGAAAACCTAAAATAAACATATATGTTATGGTACTCATCATGTAATATATAATAGGGATTATCTGTTGTATTATAAGTGGATTAAAATATTTGATTTTAAAAAGTACATTGTTAACAACAGTAAAAATATTGATTTGACATACAGAAATGTCAAAAAGGGTATGCCATTACACAATTCCCAAATGTTACATGAGACCAAAGCAATTATGAAATTACAAAAATTGTCTGAGATATTATTAGCTAATCTCAAAATATAAACATACACTTCTTATTATGTAGTACATAACAGGAATTGTCACATTGAAACAAGAAATTTGTAATTTGTATTTTATTTTAAATGGATCAACGTTTTGGCACAAAATGGAGACTTTAACAAAAAAATTTCCCTCCACAATGGAGGTTTTCTAAATATGGGATTGGCCTGTATGGTTCCTGAATGAGATTTTCCACAGAAAATGTAATAAATGAATATATTTTTTAAAAATGAAAAATTAAAATAAATAACTATAAATTAAAACACTTTAACTAACTTTTCATTTGACAGAGAATTTTTTTTGATGCCATTCAGTATGCAAATCAACTATGACATTTCTATGAAAACTCTGCCACATAAATTTAACCAAGTATGAGTCAAAATGTTGCTGTGATGTCTCTTGCTGCTGCTTATTTCACAATTTCACTGAACCCCATAATCTTTCAATGTTTTGGGTGTGTACCTTATGAAAGTATATCTATGGTACACATAAAAATGAATATAACCAGCATTTCTCCATTCATCACATTTGAAGGTCTTCCAGAAATCCAAATATATAATGGAACCTTCTTCTACATTTTTGTTGACATCTACAATTTATTTGATGACTTCCATTAAATTTGCCACTGCACTATCTTTAATTGTAATGATAAAACATTTATCAGTCTCCTGACACAAGCCATTAAACATCCACTGTTCAGGAAAAAAAATGTCTGGCTTGATTTTTTTATTTTTGAAAAAAAAAAAGGTTCTTGTCAATTTCAAAAATTTATTAGGTCCCACAATTTTATGTTTGTCATTGTAGCATGGTAGTGGTGCAAACATTTCACGTTTTCTTTTACAATTGATGACCATATTATTTGCTAAGCCAAGCTTTATTTCCCCCCCATTCTATAGAACTTAATTTGCAAACCCAAGTGTAAGTAAAGGGGATCACCATTAGGAATGGAATTCTAGTACATTCTGACCATGTTCTTTATGAATTCTAATTTTATTGTTGCAACCTCCACATTACAATGACACATCACAATTTTCATCTGAGATTGTATAACATCATATAGGTTATTTTGCATAAATTTGACATGATTGCAAGATTACACATTTATTATGGATGTGAAAAGATGTACCATCTTTACATTGTAGGTCTAATACATAAATACCAATAGTAAGTTTACTACTACTGACTCTCAGATGTGCATTAATATTTCCACAGACTTACAAGCTGGAACAAAACTTATAAGACCATTTTGGCTATATAGTTAAAAATAATCCTGATTTTTTAAGTATTTTATTTTCCAAATTAGGATGATTATTAATATACTATATGCCTACTGCTTCCAACACTACGTTGGACATAAAACTTCATCACAGAACACAAGTTTGCAATGTTATCTTGAGATCTATAAAATCTATCTTTGTTTAAACACTAGCTAATTAAGAGGAAAAATTGAAAAAAATCCAAATTAATTTAGGCTGAATGAAAAAGCCTTTCTCATTTACTTTCTGAGACTTAAAAGCTCCACACCCATGACAGATTTATGTGCTTGGTAGATAATACAAAAGCCCTATTACTCTGAGAGGCTTATTTCAAGATATTTTAAAATTGTATGTATATAGGTATAGTGTAAAGATAAAACTATTAGAACAATTGTAATAGTCAACATTCCCACGTATATGGTGACATCACCTATACACCACCATCATTTAAAGGAAAAATATCATACTTCATAATAATTACCTCCAATCTCTGCAAAATGTCTTTTTCTCATCTCAGTTTGGTTTTTGAATCAGAAGAATATCTGTACTCTGTTGTGGGAGAATCAGGATCATGCTTATATCTTTTATAATAAGTTTTTGTTGAGAGTAAATATTCTTATTTATCTATTTATCTGCAATTCTGATTGGTATGATTGACCATATTGCAGAGCAGCATTTTCTAGATGAAAATTTGATACATTTCAGGATCAACTAGTTATCTGGGTTGTGATATAACTATTAATGGTACCAGTTGATTTTTTCTGCTTTCTCTGGTAGAACTTTTTTTGTTATGGTACTCTAGTGGTGGCTTGATATCACACTTCTTATATTGGATGGCATTTATATATGGACTGTCTTCCTTCTATATTCTGATTAATTATGAGGTTTAATTTCTCTTTCTTTTTCAGAATATGAAGCTTTTCTGCTGTCAAATGCATTTAACACTTAAGCCACCTACTCACGTGTAGATTTATTTGTGTCGATCAAATTTTTTTCAATATGTTTTGAAAACTGTGATTTAATATTCTTATTTATTGTAAATCTCAAAGCAGATCTGAAATGAGAACTTTCAGTTTTATAATTTTCTTTCTAAAAACGGAAGTATGACACTTACTAGGTGGATACTTTTCTTGAAATAATTTGTGTTTACATTTTTCCTGATAATCTTTACTCCAGAAGTACTTCATGATTATTTGTTTAAGTTCAATAAATTTATGATGGCAGATAAATAATGATTCCCACTATGCCTATGATACACTAAAAGATGTCTAAATGCTATAGTGGATCATTACATTAATTCTGAAACACATTTTCAGTCTGTTAAGAAATTCTATTTATGCCTCCCCAGCATTTTTTAAAATGCTCTTATGTTAAGAAAGTGATTCACAATTCTAGGCATTTTGTTCATATATTGAGTATCAATTTCTGTCTTTTTTCAATCCCTACAAATTTAAAGTAGTATACCTGTGTTTTGATGTGCTTGTACATTATTCACTGACTCTATTGCCTCTTGTAATTGGTTTATTTTAATACTGATGACTTTTTGCATTTGTTTTATTTTCATATCCTGTTCATTTATATTTTGTAAAACTTGATTCATAATTTCATTTTTGGTCTTATGTGATTCCATCAGCTATTTGATTGACTGTTTTTTTATTGTTTTCAGACATTTCATCTTTTTTTTGTATCAGTATTTGTGTTTCTTCTGTTCTTTTTCTATTCTTTGTCTTTCATTTTATTTACTTCTTCTCTCTGGTGAGCTCTCTTTTTACTGTGGTTTTTATATTTCTTATTATCTTCTTTTTGTTCATTCTATTTTTCATTATATTCTCATTCTTTTGCTATTTGTTCATTTTTATTTGTATTATTTTGTCATTTGTATCTTCTTTTTGATGTTTAGTATTATGTTCTTTACTGATTATTTTTTTCAATTTTATTTAGAATATCTACTTTCATTTCATTAAGTATTTCTAAAAATTGAGCTGGCATGGAAGCATCCTTTACTCTCTAGGTTTATTCAATTTGTTGCTGACACATTTTAGTTTGATCATGATTTCCCTTCATCTTTTTTTTATTTTCCTTGTCAGCATATATGTTTTTCTTGTAAATTATTTTATATTTAGGAAAACTATGTTTGATTACTTTTATACATCACAAGACCAATATAAACTTTAAACAATAATATCTGTATGTACACAAATTTTGACCCTATAAGCTATGTACAACCCAAAATAAAAAATAATGAGATAAACATCTTTGCAATGTACTGCTTCTTTCTGTATTGGGTGTTGGTAAATACAGTACTATGCTTTTATCTTTTACTTGGAGACTTATAGGCTTAATATTCTGGCAGGACTATGTTAACTAAATCATAATAAAGAATAGAAAATCTGAAAATCTGAAAGTATCTTAGTGCACTGTTTGAGATAAAACACTGCATGGAATTTCAAGAAAACATTTGATACGTATGCAAATGACACAGCCCTCAATCCATCAGTAACATTGAAAGTAAATCTAAATAGACTCCAACAGCCAAAAACTCAATCCAATCTCCAAAATTATACTTTTATATTTTAAACTCCTTAAATATATTCTGCCATTACTTTCCAGATCTAAAAGTTTGTAGGCTAAGAATCAAGAATTTTTAGTTACAGCTGTAATCGTATCATACGAGGGCGCCACTAGGAAAAACCCAGAGCCACGGAATTAGAATAATATTATACCGTGACTGTTAATTTTTATATGTATGACAGATCCAACCATCTCCCCTTATAAAATCCCAGTTGTTTAATATGTGTGTATACACGACAATCATATGTATATTATCCCATACAAAAGAGATAAAAAAGAACAGACAAGTACATATATATATATATATATATATATATATATATATATATATATATATATATTATTTTTTTTTCAAACAATAATATGCTTTATTATAAGTTTTACTTTACTTTTATTCAAGACTTTTGATAGAAATACATCCTTAGTAATCCCTAAACATGCCTAACATTATCGTTCTTTTTCTCTCTCTTTTTTTTTTATAAATAAAAAAAAAAACAACAAAGGTGAAGAATATATATATTTTTGTTCTCGAAAGAACATGCACTCTTATATATATATATATATATATATATATATATATATATATATATAAGCATCCCAGACCAGTCTGCATCTTGACCAGTACAGGGACTAAGTGACTTACTATTAGGAGTCAGTTATTACACTAAACCCCTACCCTCTCTTTCAATATTTACTCCACCCTTAAACTTTTCATTTGCTTTCTTAAATCATTTTTATTTTTAATGTCTCCTATAGTCTTGAATTTCGTCAAAAGTTATTTAAAAAACCCTAAAAAAAAAAATTAACAAAACAATATAAAAAAATTGAACAATGTTATTATAAGCATTATAAATATATATGTGACAAAACCCCATCTATTGTCATGGCTTATAGTTTGTGACTGATTCAATACAATCCTAATCAGATATGTTTTTATGGGTCAGCAATCAATAGTTCAATTAAAAAAAGTTTATATTACCCTGATCAATCAGTGTCCATACGTGTTCCTTGGGATCCTTTGGAAGTTGATTCACAGTAATGCATTTTGTGCTCCGGCTAGCTTCACTTTCTCTTCAGTGATCCTGTTCCTCGAGGTGGTTTCACCAGCTATCAGCTAGTGTCCCAGCTGGGGAAGGATTTTAGTTGTTTAGCCTTCTAACATTTTATTTTCACTCTATAATAGTTTTTTTCTTTTATTAAAAAGTAATAAGCAAATAATTCACAACAATAGGTTTGCCTCTGTAGTTATAGTCCTTTTTCCATTGTTGTTTTATCTGATCACGTTCCCAGCCAGTAATTGCATTTTTTTAATTTTTTTTTTACTTTTTTACACATTCCAACTAGAAGCCACGACAATAGAATTAATTACAACTCTTTTTTTCATCCCCCTCCCTTTAGATTAGAAAATTTAATTAAAAATTGCTTTCCAAAAACAACCAAAATATATTTTTAATATCACATTCGATTTAATCTCTCAATCATATTATAAAATAATAATAATTAATCTACCATTTTGCCTTTTCTTTCTTTTTAAATCCCCCCAAAAACTAATAAATAATACTAAAAACCTATTATAAAAATACTAATAACTAATTCCAAAATAAAACTTTTTATGCCCACAACATTTATTTCTTATTTATACCTAATATACATATGTGTATATATGTAACCTACATGCACAGAAAATATAACATGAGCCAAACACAATTATTGGCTCATTGCATCCCTTCCTGATAATAAAAAACATATAAAAACACTTTAATTACTCCATGCAGGTTTCCCTGTCAATTCGTTCTTTTACAAGGCTTTAAACACCTTGCATTATACACCCCTTTCCCCCACTATTTCCCAACAATATAAAGACATTAGATTCGCATTTTTGAACAAATTTATATGGGTCTTCAAACAAAGGGAAAATTTTCTTATATTGATTCTCACTCACTCGACTCACTGGCTAAGTTTTGACATAAATCCAGTCTCCTATCTCAAAATGGCCTGGGTGTATATTAACTTTTTTTTCTCTGTTCAGCTTTCTTTTTTAACTGTTCTATAGCATGACATTGATAATTTTCCACATTAATTATTCCTTTTTCTGATGGTACCGGATATTTGAGGTGAGTCGGTTCGATCCGGCCATAATGTAATCTTTCAAGGGCCAGACTAGTGGACTTGTGGTAAGTACAATTTATAATTTTGATCATTCATGGAAGTACATTAAACCACTGCTTGTGATTTCCCTTCAAATGAGCCCCAAATAAACACTCTAATTCTTTCGTAACCCTTTTACAAGTGTTAGATCGAGGGTTTGTAATGGAGGCTAAAACATGATGTACCTTCTCCCACTGAAGCCAATTTTTCCATTCATTGGCTATAAAAGGTGTACCTTGATCACTCAAAATTGTGCTAGGCTTTTCCACCTGTACAAACTGTTTGTCTCTCAGTGCAGAGATCAATGATTTCATGTCAGCTTTATGCAAAGGATATGCTTGCACTAACTTCAAGAAAACATTGTATGTTATTAAAATGTACCAGTATTGATGAAATGAAGGCTAAGGACCATAGAAATCGATGGCCAATAACTCATTTGAGTTTTTAGGTATAATAGGTGTAAGCATCCCAGCATTATTCTTATTCATGGGTTTATTTTGTTGACCTTAGTGGCATTTCTGTATCATGTCCACAAGATACCGGTACATATTTGGCCAATAGTACCATCTTTGCGTTAGTTTATTTATCTTAAGTGACCCATAATGCCCATAGGTCCTTTGTACATAATTTAACAAGCGTTCCCTTAAAGTCTGAGGTATAACTATTTTCCAGCAATCCATCCTTTGCTTAACCTGAAACATTAACAACCCATTCATTGCTCTATACCGCTGTAATTTATTATTACCTCGTATGTGTTTTCCATCTGTTTGATATTATTACAGCACTGTATCAGTTTTTTGCATGTAAAATCAAATGCTTGAAAAAACTTTATTCTCTTCATATTACTTTCCATCACTTTATCGGAATGCATCACAACTGGGATTAATCAGGCTCCCTCTAGAATTTTGTTCAGACCTTTGTCTGGAGCTGGATTTCTACTCAGTATATCAGGCACTATATTTTCTTTTCCTGAGCCATGTTTTACATGGTAATTGAACCTCTGAAGATATAGGGCACACCTTATAAGTCTATTATTTGTTAAATAGCATTTGCTAATAAACTCCAAACTCTAAAGGTCAGTGATAATGACAATCTCAGATTCTAGTAGTAAATGTTTGAGTTTATTTAATGTCCAAATTATAGCCAGCACCTCCCTTTCAGTAGCTGTATAAATTATTTCTAATTGATTTAGAGTTCTACTTAAAAAAACATAGAACTTGTGGTATTCTTTCTTCAATTTCTTGAAATAGAACAGCCCCAACCTGACTTTGCTGCTGTCCGTTTGTAGCATAAATGTTTTTTAAATCAGGATAAGCAAGTGTAACTACTTTTAGAAAGTTTTCTTAAATTGTTTTGAACACTTCACATTGTTTTTCACCCCACTCTCATTGAGCTCCTTTTCTAAGAAGTTGTATAAGCACTTCCATGTCTCCGGAAAAATTCTCGTAGAATCTCTGATAAAAGCAACATATGCTGAGAAATGATCTGATTTGTTTCTTATTCTTAGGTTGAGGAAAATTGTTTATTGCTTGAATTTTATCAGGATGCAGGCTTACACCTTGCACGCAGAAAAGATGCCCTAAAAATAAAATTTCTTTTTGCAAAATGTTACTTTTTTTTAAATTGATTGTAATGTTTTTCGTTTGACACTCCTGTAAAAAAACTGATAATTTTCAAAATGCTCTTGAGAGGAATGTGAAGCCATTACAACATCATCCATATAGTATACGATGAACCATTTCACACTCTAGGATAATTCCCTATCTAAACAGCATAACAAACCAGATCCACTATTAACCAACCCAAATGGCACATGTTGAAACAGATATGTATAGCCCTAATATCTAAATGTGGTGTACTTTGATCTTCTCTATAAAGTGGCATCTGCCAGTAACTTGAAGTTAAGTTGAAAGACAAGAAGTATTTATTTTCATGAAATTCTAACAGCAAATATGTTATATGAGGAGGTACATCTCTGTCTGGTATCGTAATAGCATTTAATTGCCACACGTCTAAACATACCGTCATGGAGCCGTTTTTTTGTTTACAATTACCAGAGGATTTATATAAGGAGACTGCTGTTTTCTTATAATTTTCCATTGTTACATCTGCTGTATTTGACCATCTACTTTGGTTTTATATTTAACTGGAATAGGGTGTGATCTCCCCTGAAACTGAGTCTCCTCTCTTACTCTTATCCGGTGTACATATCCCTTTATAATGCAAGACTTCGTAGCAAATATCTGTTCGTGCTGCAGTAATATTTCTCTGAATCTGTTTTCCCAGTTGTTATTATTTTTGTCTAACTTGTTTACTTTGTTCTCTATTTTCTCATTTTATATTCTCTGCTATCATTTGTGCTACTTTATTACTTTGGTTACTTCGTTCACTAAATAGAATTATTTCATTTGCTATTATTGCTATTTTTTACCGTAATTAATTTTTGTGTGAGTCCGATGCATAAGGGCTGACCCCAGTATCATATTTTCTTTTAAATTTGTCATCCATAATAGCATAAGTTGTATCTATTGTTTTCTCACCTCTGCATGGGGTCCAGCCTAACTCTTTTACCATTTGCCATCATTATTTCTAACTTTTTTAGCGTCAATATGCGTATTTTCCCTTCCTGATTCTTAATTTGATTTAGTATTTCATTCCAAATTATAGATATTTGGCTCCCAGAATCCACCAATGCTTGCACTTAAATCCTCTGTACTTTTATTGTGATCACCAGGCACGTTTGGTCAGCCATTTTCTGTACTCTTTCTTCTTCTTCTATTACTACATTTAACACTTTGGGTTTAGTTTCTTCTCGATCCTCTTGTTCCTCTATGCTTTCCTCTATTCAAAGTGTTTCCAATACCTCCTCCAATACTTTATGGATACAGGTAGTTAGTCTATCCTGTATATTTTTGGCATGTTTCTCTGTACTATAACCATCATATGGTATTCTAAGATTGAGTATTAATTACCTTTCTTAACTTCATTATTTGTTTCATAAAAAACTGTGTATAGATCCCTTCCTTTCATATATTTTTCTATTTCTACATTTCTTCACAGTTTTTCTTGCCTTTCTATGCTCCAAAATCTACACATTAACACTTTAATATATTTTTAAAAATTGTCCGGCCTCTCATATATAGCTCTCCACCAATCTTGTGCTGCACCTACCAAATGGTTACTTGCTACACTTTGTATATTTTGAAACACTCTTCTAGGCTCTCTATGTGTTCAAATAAAGTCTCCTCTTCTTTTCCTTCGAAAATTTTTAATTCTATTCTGTCCCGCAATTTTTTTTCGTGTTATTTCTTATGTAAACATAATTACTTCATATAGCATAAAACCCTCCCCCAACCAAGACACCAACTCTGTGATCTTATCTAAAAACCCAACCTCACCTATCTTACAACTCCTATCTCCGGCCGTTTATTATTCTCATAAGCCCCAAAACATTGGGTACACAATTTTCTATTTTTTTCTAGCCTACCCCTCTGTGCCATTACTTTCTGGATCTAAAAGTTTGTAGGCTAAGAATCAATAATTTTTAGTTACAGCTGTAATTGTATCATATGAAAGTGCCACTAGAAAAAACCTAGAGCCATGAAATTATAATAATTTAATTTTTATACATATGACAGATCCAGATACCTCCCCCTATATAATACCACTTGTTTAATATGTGTGGATATGCGATGATCATAAGTATATTGTCCCATACAAAAGGGGTAAAAAGATTAGACAACTACATATATATATTTCAAACAATAATATGCTTTATTATAAGTTTTACTTTACTTTTATTCAAGACTCCTGATAGGAATACATCCTTAGTAATCCCTCATCATGCCGAACATTATCGTTCTTTTTCTCTTTTTATTATATAGATAAAAAAAAACCAACAACAGTGAAGAGTATATGTATTTTTCATTCTCGAAGGCACATGCGTTCTTACTTTTATATATATATATATATATATATAACAACAAACCTGCCTAACACTATACTAGCAAAAATAAAAATGCAAATCCATAAAACAATACAATACTTGATTAAATTCAAAAAAATTACCAAAATCCTTTCACAACCATGGTTTCATCTACTACAAATAGACCTTCTCAAGTGAAAATCAAACTATAATAAATAACAAATATATACACACAATCAAAGCTTCACATAATTCATTTCAAACTCCACCTTCCCTTAATATCAAAAGAAGTCTTCATAAGATTTATAGCCTCAGAATCAAGAAGATTTATCATCAAAGTCTCCTTTATTCTTCTTTTTAATTCATTCTTTTCATAAAAAATAACCGAAGCATTGTCAAATAATTTATATGACCTGTATTCAATTCATGAATATATAAAGCTGAGTTAAGATACCTATGTTTAAATCTACTTATATGAACCTTAATCCTTTCATTAAGACTAAACTTACTCTGGCCTATATAAAACTTACCACAACTACATGGAATCTTATAAACATTACCAGGAATAGACCTACTATCAATAGACTGTTTAGAACCATTAAGTAATGAATTCAAATCAGAACCTTTCTTCCATGCAACCTTCCTTCCACCCAACAAATTACTATTCTTATAAACCATATTATAAATTGAAGCCTTAAGTGGTAATGACATATAATCATTATCTTTACCAACACAATTATGACTATAAACATTATTATTAGATACAATTTTTTTAATAAAATCATGACTGTAACCAAATTCTACAACAAAAATTCAACAATATTAAGGCATACAAATAATAATAATAATAATAATAATAATAATAATAATAATAATAATAATAATAATAATAATAATAATAATAATAATAATAATAATAATAATAATAATAATAATAATAATAATAATAATAATAATAATAATAATAATAATAATAATAATAATAATAATAATAATAATAATAATAATAATAATAATAATAATAATAATAATAATAATAATAATTCAATTTAATTCAATTCAATTCAATTTATTCTATGAAATAAAACAAAGTACATCACAAATATTTAAAAACTCCAAACAAGAAAAATCTTGTGTGTGGAATTTACATGTAAAAATAAATTAAATAAAAATACAATCAAAAACTCAAAAGAACAGTTTAGGAAATAAATAAAATTAATTAAATAAATAAAATAAATGCCAAAATTAATACATACTACACAACCATTGACACAAATATTTTTTGAATGATATATAAGAAATATTATTCAGATCAATTGAACATTCATATACAAATTTATTAAACAACTTTGACCCAGAATAAACATATTGTCTTCTACTAGATTCCTTAAAAAAATTTGGTAAAGGTAATTGAAATTTATTAGAAAGACGAGTATTTAGAACATAAACTCTAGAATTCAGAAAAGGTTTAGCACAAAAAATATCAAAAATAACTCTATATTGATATAAGTGATTTACATCAAATAAACCAAATGCAATATAAATATCTCGAACAGAAAATAATAATGCGCAAAGTATAATTTTGCAAAACACGCAAAGAAGATAAAATATGTGGAGAAGCATTACCCCAAATAATGATATTGTAAGATAAAATACTCTGATAACAGGCAATGTAAATAAAAATGAGAGCAGACCTAGGAAGAAATTTAACTAAATAATAAAACATATAGTTTAAATTACGTAACCGTTGACAAAGATAGGTAATGTGATTTGTCCAGGACAATCTGGAGTCAATATATATTCCCAAATAACAATAATTATCTACCAAAGGAATATTCTCACAAGTACATATACTATTATAATGCAAAATATACTTACAGCAAATTTTAATCTTAAGAGAAAAAAAAGTACGCTTGTAAGAAAAAAGAATAGCTTTTGTTTTATCTAAATTGACCAACAATGAATTATATGCCAACCATTTACCAATTGAGTCCAAATCCTCATTCACTAATTTTTCAAGAAGATTATAAGAAACAGCATTGCAAGATAAAGCAATATCATCAGCAAAACCAAAAATCTTAGAATGTAACTTCAATGAAAATAAATCATTAATATAAATTAAAAACAATAGAGGACCAAGTACTGAACCTTGCGGAACTCCAGAATTAATCAAGACAACATCACTGATAGTACCATAAATATTAGTAAACTCTTTCCTATCATTTAAATAACTCTCCAACCAACTACCAATAGATCCACGAAAACCATACAAGTAGCAATGCTTAATCAAAATATTATGATTAACAGAATCAAATGCTTTAGATAAATCAAGATAAATAGCCAATGTTTTAAGTTCCTGATCCAATGAAGATGTTAAATACTGAACATGATGTTTTAAAGCATCTAATGTACTTCTGCCAGGAAGAAAACCATATTGATAATCAGATAAAATTTTATTTTTAAACAGAAATGACAACATTTGATCCCTAACAATCATTTCCAATAATTTAGAAAAAACAGAAATAATAGCAATTGGCCTATAATTGACCATAAGAGTAGAATCACCCTTTTTATAAACAGGAGTAATAACATTAACTTTCAGACATTCTGGAAATGATCCAGACTGCAAAGATAAATTAAATAAATGAACTAAAATAGGCAAAAATGCAACCTTATTTTCTTTAAGCATCTTAGGTGTTATACCATCTAGTCCAAAAGAAGTGACATTTTTTAAACTATCAATTGCTACAGACAACTGAGATTCAGAAACATCAGAATATAAAAAAGAATTCAAACTTGAATAAGAAGACAAAATCTGCTCAGGCACATCACGCATCGATAAATTTACAAAATACTCATTAAACCGATCAGCTAAATATTTTTCATTATTCTGTAACTCAATTAAACTTTCATTATATTTAATACATTTAATACGATCAGGAGAAGATTTTTTAATCAAAGAATTTATTGTTCTCCATTTCAAAGAAACATTTTTATCACTAAGAAATTCTTGATAATATCTAAACTTCAACTTTCTAATATCAGACTTAATTTCAACATTAAGTTTTTTAAAACATCTGATGAGCCATCCAAAGATTTTAATACATTTCTCTGATTAATTTTACATACCAGCGCATCTGTCACCCAAAGAGATCTTCTCTATTCTTACTTGTCAATTTTAAATGAAACTTTGCTTTAGCAATTAAATCTAAACAAATAGCTTGGAACCCCAAAATGCATCATTTACATTATCTATCATAAAAATCTCATCCCAATTCTGAACAGATAATAAATAATTCAATTTAGAAAAAGATAATTTCTCAACATATGCACAAACATTAATATTATCCATACAATTCAATATTTTTAATTCAGTAGCAAAATGATCTGTAAGAAATAATTTAGAAAGAGACGAATCAGAAAATAAACTGCGGCTTAATCTAACAAAAATATGATCTAAAAGAGATTGAGATATAGGAGTAATACGCGTAGGTGAAAAAAGCGTTTGACTAAATCCATAGCTATAAAGTAAATTTAAATAATCTATAGTAGACTTACAAGCATTATTTAACAAATCAATATTTAGATCACCCATTAAAACAGCAGATTCTGAACCCAAATCTAATAACAAAGAATCAAGTTCAGTAACAAAATCCAAAACTTTACTTGTACATGATCTATATATAGCCAAAATAGAAAGCACACATTTAGGAGTCTCAAAGTTAATAAAATACATTCTGCAGTATTAAATGTTGGAATATTGAAAGAAAAGTCTAAACCGGTTTTTATAAAAACCATAACACCACCAGATCGTAAATGCATACGAGGAGAAAGTATACTCGTATAGCCATTCAAACTATATAAATTTTGTTCTTGTAAAGAAATCCAAGTTTCCGTTAAAATAATTATATCAAAATGAAATAAAGGAAAATTATTTAAATAAACTACAAGTTCATCAAAATGACATCTAATGCTACGTATGTTTAAATGAAATAATTTAAGTGGAGCAAAATCTTTTTCCTGAGAAATCAAATCAGAATTTATCATAATAAATAAATTTCAGAATGACTCCAAATCACTTTCATTTCTAATTAAAACACGAGGAGAATTATAATCTTTTCTCACATACACTGATCCATTATGAATGAAAGCAAAACCTTGACCAGAACGTAACTTCTGTTTCGCCAACCATAAAAGCCTTCTATTGAATGGAGTCAAACGCTGATTAATATAAATACGTTTGTTATTATTAACCCCAGGCAAAATTTGAGAAACTGTTAAAACAGATTTTTTATTTATTAAAAACTGTATGGCAGAATTTCGTGATTTAAAACGAGCTACAACAAAACCTGGAGCTCCTGATTTTTTTTGTACGAAAAACGTTTTCCAAATCTACAGCGACATCTGTAACACCGAGCTTGTCCGCCACGTTAGTTAAAATTAACGGCAAATTTTCATTTTCTTGACAAGGCAAACCCTGTATTTCAATTTCATGATCCAGATTAAATCATTCCATAGAATGTAATTTATCTTTCAATAACAAAATCTCATTCTCATTTGAAGTACAAGAATTAGAAAGACGAATTATTTCTTGATTATTCCGATCCACATTTTCACGCAAAGAAATAACTTCTGTCCGCAAATTAGCAACTGCTTGAGATAACTCTGAAATTGTGTTGTGAATCACCGGCAATAATTTTAATTTATCCAAAATTTCCTCCAAAATTAAATCAGGTGAATTTTTAGCAGTCATAGATGAATCCAAAACATCACTAGCCTTAGAAAAACTAACTACAAGCAGCACACCTCCATTCTTGCTTCTTTTTTATAGACATTCTTCGGTAAGTAGTATCACTCAACGATGCACATGCAAAGTGCATACCGGACGTACAACCAAAGCAGGATACGAAATTACCATTTTTTGGTAAAAGTTCTTTACAAATAGAACATGAATCCATCATTAAAAATTTAAAAAATCAAGAGAACAAGTAAACACGTCTTTACACTAGAAAACCGGAAGTAGTAGTAGTAGTAGTAGTAGTAATAATAATAATAATAATAATAATAATAATAATAATAATAATAATAATAATAATAATAATAATAATAATAATAATAATAATAATAATAATAATAATAATAATAATAATAATAATAATAATAATAATAATAATAATAATAATAATAATAATAATAATAATAATAATAATAATAATAATAATAATAATATGTAGCACAAAAACTTTAAAGCTGATACCATCCAGGATTATCATATGGGTGTACAATACACCAGCAGAACCTCAACTCTTATATATCTAACAATTAGGTTCTGAACTAGTACAGTAAGTTACTGTGAGCAAGAGGTAAATAAAAACACAACTTATTATAAATCACTCAAAATAATTCATTTGTTTACTTATTTTTATTAAATGGTTTTACTGAGATAATTTTAAAACCCAAGAACACTAAGCTGCATAATAATATATTTAATATCTAACTGATGAACAATAAACAAAAATAAATTGACAATATGAAATTTAATTCATTTTATTAAAAATTAGTTTCATAAAATTATAAGTAACAAAGTTGATTTTTATTTATTGAATTAAATAACATTTCTTTTATTTCTTGTTTTTTTTTTTAAATAACAAAAGTTTGAAAAACAGTATTTTCAAAGTCAAAGATAGCAATATCTCCTTTGGCTTAATTAATTCCTTTGTTGAATCTTGTGGGGGAAATAACTGAATGAAAAGAAAACATGTTTCAAAAAAATGTTTTAACTTAATTTAATTTTAAAAAAAAAAATCTAATTTATTAGATTTAAAAAATAAAACAAATTTTACCATTTGAAAATATTATTTACACTTATCAATTCTAATTTTTATAAAATTCTTACATTTCGGTATCGAAAAAACTTACTAAAGAAACTGAAAATACAAATTGCTGATAAAAATATAGGTTTAGTCATTGTTTTAAGTTTCTTTGAAGTACTTTCTTGCAGTTATAATTTTCCAGTTTTCAAAATGTTTTTCATCTTGAAGGCATCTATACCATGTACATGATTAATTTCTGTTTTTTTCAGATAGAATATGTCCAGGTTAACAAAGAGCAAAATATTATTTATTCTCTTTCCACTAAAATTTCCAGGTGAGTCTATCACATACCAACACTCGTGCTTTTTGTTGAATACAAAGTTACAAATGAGTTTAGAGTCATTTTTCTTTTGTAAATTTTATTGCAGTGAAGGCCAGTTATGTAGCAGAAGATAATGTCTAGCTTTTAAATAATTTATCACATGTTTTTCATTGTAAAAACTTTTTAATAAATAAATTCAGTGTGCTAACAGCTTGGTTAATAGTTCAACAGCTTGGGTAAGACTTTTGATTTTTCTTATTTTGCAGTTGTGATAGGAAGTTTTTTTTTTCTTATTGTCCTCATCAGCAGCAGGATCAAGACAGAAGGCTTCTAACTAGACACATAGGTTGTCTGACTAACACACGCCTCTATTTTTTGGAATAATTTTGCTTCAAACAAATCACAATACTGCCTCCGACACAACACAATTTAATATATAGTAAGGCTATAATCTTATGAGTATGTGCTTAAAATGTATCAGTAGGGACCACTACAAATCTAAACACAAGAATAATGACTTTAAAAGACAATATATATAGAGGTCCATACTGTTGCATTTTAAGTGTATAGTCTTAAGGTTATAGCCATAATATGTAATACTTACTTACTTACTGAGTATGCTTTTACAAATTATTAATTACCACGCAATTTAGTAATAACAGATTAGGCCAATTTATTAAAAATTTATTTGTTTAACAATTTTCCTTCTTCACCATTAGCATCAAAAACATGTTAAAAGTTTAAATAAGATTCATAAAATTTTTGATATTCCTTTCTAATTATTATTATTATTTTTTTTTTGCAAAAATGATAACAAGATAACCAGTTTAATTATATTGAAGAGAGATAAAAAGGAAAGAAGACATCGACCAATTCTAATTATAAAGTCTACTTTTATATATTTTTTATTTTTTTATACTTTATTTATTTATTTCTCTTAAAGTTAAAATAAACATTTATATGGTAATTTACTAAAGATAAAAACTTTTCTAGATAAAGATAATAAAAATTGTTTACTCTATTTATAATTTTTAACTCCAAAAAATAATCACATATAAAATCATATTATGTATAAAAACCCATTCTTATTATAAAAAGATGCATGTTTAACACAGCAATGGAACCAAGTGGTACAATATGTATATTTATATAGTTTTTCTTAAATTATTAAAAATAGTGAATAAAATATATTTGACATCATTATCTAAAATTCATACACATATGCTAGTACTTTTTTTTATTCTAGGTATGTATATGAAACAAAAAATAATATATCGATATATGACCTTAAAGTTCGAAGCAGAATATAAAAAAAATACTAACTATTCATAGGTTACATACACATCAATATGTCACACTTATCATAACTTACATTACTTTTAAATAAATTTTGTTCAAATGATTTTTGAATGTCTTCAGACAATTAACTGTTGCCAAAATGCTTTTAGCAATTTAAAACATAAATAGTTTTTATATTTCTTTTTTTATTATTTTATTTCCTTTACAAAATTTTTGTTTTAATTTAAACTGCATTTTGATTAAAACTTATAAAACGTCACTGCTTTTAGTGAACAATATTACTGTAAACAAATGCAAAACTCTCCATACAGTAGTGCCACCCTGTGCTAACCAGAGTAATCAATGGATTCCAGAAGGCTTGTGCATAAAATCCCTATCTAGTGCCTACTCATCCAAAATCCCCAGACTAATTTCTGGCTTTTGGCCATCATCAGTTAGGAGCCTTGGATCTGAGAGCACTGCACCTAGATCTTAGGATCTAATGCAACTCTCTAGCAGCCACCTTTTAACTCTACTTTACTACAAAACTATGAGAATGAAATTGAAAACAAAAATATTTTCAATCTAAGATCAATAGCTTATATAGTCATAATGGTCTCAACTCAATTGAGAACCCATACATTTTGGTGTCTTTGGTTCTTAAACAACCATAACCACCACTATCCTATTAGGAAGGATAGGTGTTATGCCAGAAGGCTTGTGCATAAAATCCCTATCTAGTGCCTACTCATCCAAAATCCCCAGAATAGTTTCTGGCTTTTAGCCATCATCAGTGAGGAGCCATGGATCTGAGAGCACTGCACCAAGATCTTAGGATCTAATACAACCCTCTAGCATCCACCTTTTAACTCTACTTTACTACAAAACTATGAGAATGAAAACACAAAAATTTTTTTAATCTAAGCTCAATAGCTTATATAGTCATATGGGTCTGAACTCAATTCAGCACCCATACATTTTGGTGTCTTTGGCTCTTAAACAACCATAGTCACCAGTATCCTATGCAAAAATCTCCATACAGTAGTGCCACTCTGTGCTAACCAAAGTAATCAATGGATGCCAGAAGGCTTGTGCATAAAATCCCTATATAGTGCCTACTTACTCTGGTTAGCACATGGTGGCACTACTGTATGGAGGGTTTTGCATTTGTTTACAACAATTATGTGCTAGTATAAGATGTGATCATGTGATGATTATTGGTTTAACACCTATCCTGCCTAATAGGATAGTGGTGGCTATGGTTGTTTAAGAGCCAAAGACACCAAAATGCATGGGTGATAAATCCGAGTTCAGACCCTTATGATTAAGCTATTGAGCTTAGATTGAAAATATTTTTGTGTTTTCCAATTTCATTCCCATAGTTTTATAGTAAAGTAGAGTTAAAAGGTGGCTGCTAGAGGGTTGCATTAGATCCTAAGATCTAGGTGCAGTGCTCTCAGATACAAGGCTCCTCACTGATGATGGCCAAAAGCCAGAAACTAGTCTGGGGATATTGGATGAGTAGGCACTAGATAGGGATTTTATGCACAAGCCTTCTGGCATCCATTGATTACTCTGATTATCACAGGGTGACACTACTTTATGGAGAGTTTTGCATTTATTTACAACAATTAAGTGCTAGTATTAGATGTGATCGTGTAAATATTACTGTAGTGTTATTTTCACTATTCCATTCGCCTACAAAGTAACAATTGCTTTCTATTTATTTTTAAAAGCTTGTAGAAAGATGTAATCATAGACATAAACTAAAGACATGTACATAAAATGTGTAATCCACAAGATGCAATTTCCTGCTTTACCAGCACTCATCTGTTGGACTAAACTATATTGTTACAAATATCTTTATTATATTTCACTATATTAAGATGGACATTTACTACAGTTTAATTAATATGTGTAAACCTTCAAACCTTTAGCATATCTTCATGAAATAATATTATTAATTTTAATTATTTATTCATAGGACTAGAGATTATCCATTTAATTAATATTTCTGTAGTTTTATTTTCTATACTTCATTCATTTATAATATAAGGATGGTTTTCTATTTACTTTTAACACTTCTTAAAATGTAGTAATCATTAACATATGACCCAAGACTAATGATAAAAAACATACAATCTTCATAATGCACATTTTATGATATACCATCATATATCAGCTGATCTCTTGCATGTATCTTTATCATTGTTCACTGTTTATAAAGATAGAAATTCATTGCAATTTAATTGATAAATTACTACTACCACAACATTGATGTAAACACTTCATGGAATTATATTATTAATTTTAATTAGTCATTCCTACGATTACAGATTATATATTTAATGAAAAATATTTATGTAATGTTATTTTTATTACTCTACTCTCAGGCAAGATATGACCAGTTTTGTATTCATTTTTAACACCTAATGAACAATAATAATATTATGACTAAGATAATATAATCTGAGCCAACTAATGAGTTCTTATTGACAGTGAACTGTGCATCTTGGTATCATACATATCTTTTATATATCTTTGATCATATATTTATGATTATATAATTTCACATGATGTTAAAAATCGATATAAAACAGTTCTTGGCCTGTATGAGAGTGGATTAGTGAAATAACACAACATAAATATCATTTATTAAATTAATAATCTCTAATGAATAATTAATTAAATGCTTTTCTTTTATCATGAATATTTAAATATATAGTCTATTATAATACCTAAGTCTAAAACAATGTTATAATGAAAAATTTGATTAGTGTATCTACTAATTAAAAATATTCATACAAATATTATCTTAGATCTAATACAATAAAATTCATTAATTAATATCAAGTATAAGCATAAAAAACTATTAAAGTAAATACATAAAGTTATATATTTACTAATAGAATAAAGCCAATTACCCAAAGATTTAATTGTTTTGTAACTTTAGATGATAAAAATAAACCCTTAAGCTATCAACAATCTGAACTGGTAGTCAAGGCTATACCTTTTTATTATTAAACGAGATTGCCTTGACTACAGGTTGAGATTGTTGATAGCTTAAAAGTTGATTGTATCATGAAATTATAAAAAAAAATTTCTGATCCATCTAAATATTATTATTGGCTTGTGTTAATATATAGTTTTAAATTTTATGAAAAATGTTCATAAAGCATATAAACATGTTAACTTATGTTCAAGATACAGCTGAAGAAAGATAGATTCTTTATAATATTAAAATTATATTTATGTATTTAGATTGTTGTAAAAATATTACAAAATAGCTATTTCATATAGATTGTTAGTAAAATCTTTCCATAAAATCTTTTCAATTATTACTAACAATCAGGATTTACATTTCAATATTAGAACCTTGGTATTAAATTTTCCCAATTGAGAAGTGCCTCTGTTTTGGCCCAATTTAGTATATGAAAAAAAATAATTAACTCAACAATAAATAAAATTCAGTAAACAGTTTTTGGCATCATGATAATTAAGTATTCTATGCTAGATTCAACTTCCTTAATGGCATCTAGTTGCATATTCTTATTTATTCAGTTCCTAGTAGAATATCGAGGTACTTAATAGCAGCAACAAAATATGATTCTGATTAATAATAAGTAAAACAGAGATTCAGAAAAGGCTAAAATAACAATGACAAAATACTTTTTGAGGCTCCCTATTTATACTATTTCCATCTATGCAAAAATATATTGTTGAGATATAATTAATAATTATTTTATTTATTCATGATTATACAATTCTTTAGATCAGTAAAAGGTATATTTACAGATAAGACCAGCTATATTAATTCATAAACCTGTTTATTTCAATTAGTAACACATGCATTGTGTATACCATAAAATCTTATTTATTACTTTTAATATAATATGCTCTATTCTTTGATATAGTATTCTAAGTCTTGTTAACTTATAGTCATAATTATAGCAGCAACAGTTAGAGTGAATTATGTAATTTAAGGAAATCGTAAGTTGACATGTGTTTATTATAAATTGTAAATGAGTTAATTTGCACAATCTACTTTTGTAAGGGTGATACAGGAATCTTTATTATTGATGGTATTTGCATTATTGATGTACCATGCCTATTTGAAGTTGTGTTTGACATCATGTCTTTCAGTGCAATGAAAGATGAAAAAAGTGGTTGGGGAAAACCATGCTTATTTTTTTGCTGAAAAATATAGATCTAATTTCGGAATTGGGTTTAGCTCTTGTGGACTGATATCTATGGTGAGTTACCCTTGTTATGATATTGTTTCTGGATTCACCATCATTAACCACAGTGCAGTGTGGGTTAATGTATGTGATATTGTACATTACCTTGGAAAATTGCTCAGAAGGTACGTTTTTATTGTCGGTAACAGCAGTTCCGTGTGGCTTAGCATACTATAACAATCGTAGTTAGGGTATATCATTAAAATCAATAAATAAGCTTTCATTATTTTGCACAATACACATATTTATTATTAAATTTTGTTTATAGAACATATTAAAAAAATATTTCCCTTAAATAAATCAATTTATGTCATTTAAAACTAAACTTAGCCACTTTATAATTAAATATTTAATACAAATAAAATGTAAGTTAATAAAAAAGGTTATGAATAATATATATATATATATATATATATTATATATATATATATATATATATATATATATATATATATATAATGTAACCATGTGATATGCCACCTGCTTTTATTAAGGGATTTTTAACAGTGAAGTATATAATACTTGGCCATAAAACGAAAATAAAACATAAATTAAAACAAATAAATAGAGACGTAAAATTATATTATTTAATCTGGAGATAAAATGTTATCACTTAATAAGCAATATTTCAATATTTAAAGTTAAATAGTTATCTAATAAAAGGTATTGATAAAATATATAGCTGCTATTCATATTTAATTAATACTTAATAAAGTGAGCATTCATAATGTAAACAATTTATAAAAGTTAAAAGCAAAAAACAAAGCTGGCTGAATGAATATTTTAATTTTTAGTGTTGAAAACTTATTGGGTTACTAAATTGCTAATGAGTTAAATTATTTCATTTAATCACCTTCATAATTTATACTTCAGTTAATTCTTAAAATAATTCATAGCATTTACTTACTTACAGTTGAAGTGGATTATTAAAAGAAACTTGCAATAATTAGTTTCACACTCTTAGGTGTGTGTGTGCATGCATGGATGTGAATGTTGACTTTTTAATTTATTTATTAACTTTTAAAAGTAAAATATATAATAAAACTTGACAAATAAAATATTTATTAATCTAAACTTCTGGTAGAAACAAAAATCCACATATGAAAATCAGTAAATTATTATACATATTTTCTGTTTACTATTATTACTTTTTTTTTAAAAAAAAAAAAGCTTTATTCCTGTGAAGTATTTGATTTATTGTTGACCATGAAATTGAAACACAGAATGATGATGCAAGATATTGTTTATATATATATATATATATATATATATATAAACAATATCTTGCATATATATATATATATATATATATATATATATATTGAAGAAAAGAACAGGGAACTGATTGAAAGTTTTTTTAGTTTCATCACGGAGGTTAACCTAATAAGAAGGAAAAAAACAGTGTAACTTGTATTATTTGCATTTGTTTTAACATTTAACTTTAAATTTGTCAATGAATGAAAGTGGTAATCTTAACTGAGATCATATGGACAATGATAAACAATTATTTTATGCTAATAAATAACAGTCTTAGTGCTAGTAAGTTTATGACCAAGTTAAAAAAATGTTAAGACTGTTCAAAACTAAAATTATTTAAATAAATGTTTTGGTCTTAATTTGTAACTTTAAAAAAAAAAAAAAAACATCAAATGTCTAAATGATTAAAAAACATAGATAAATTGAATACTGATTTCTGAAAGTTAAAAAAATATTAATGAAAAATGGTATATCATTTTATTTTATGGTGGCAATGTCTTTTTATTATTTGCTTCTCCAGAAAGAGAGGAAAAAAAAAACTGTTAATATATTTTTCAGTGAAACTGCTGATAACTACTAAAAATGTACAGTTAATAATAATTGTACATAATTGTCATATCTTAAAAAAACTAGCTAGTTAATATTAAATTGTGTCATATAATGGATCCATACATGTTCATGTAAAGTAGTATATCATATTTGGGTGCTTGTCTACTATCATAGTGAAGTTGTAGCTGCTTTGTTGTTTCTTTAAAAAATAAAAACAAATGAATAAATAAATAATATATTGGTTTGAAAAATACTAATGCATCAATATTATTCTGTACCTAACAACGTAAGTTCTCGCACCATAAATTACGTGCCTATTGTTGAAAAAGCTTTACTAATGAACTGAATTTATCATCATTATTATTGTAATTTTTATTTTTGTTTTTAAAAACGGTAATATAATAGTTATATATTTTATGCTTTAGTTATATGTCAAGGTATCTTACTTTACCATCTGAAATTGTCTCGAGGAGTTTACAATAAAGTGTGTAGAGATTTTATTACACACATGTAATTTGAAATATGTTAGTGAAAGGTTTAATTTAACATTTTCTATTCTTTACAATTTAGGACAAATAATCATTAAGGTGTGTTTATCAAAAATTTTAATAATTTTCTTAATATCATTTGTAGCAAAAATTAGATTTTGAATTTGTCTGAGAACAGATTTATTTCATTAACCATTTAATTGATAATATATATTGCATCAATCTGTCCACTTAATTTCATAAATATTTATTATTCTCATTGTTCGTGTGTGTATTCCTTAACTTATGCAAATATTTACTATGCTATTATAATGTTTTTATAGTCATTTTGACTTATATTTTCCTGTAGATTTCGCATATTATTTAATGTGTAGATTTGAATGTTGATACAAGCTATTAATCTTTATTATTAGGGATAAATTTGTATCTTGCCATTGTGATTAATAGTTATGCTTTATAGCTCTTGATTTATCAGAAAGTATACTATTTATGAAGTATATAGGATGGAAATGATATCCCATTATTATTATATGTCTTTGCCATGAGAACACATTGTTCCAAAATATTTTATATAGCATATTTAGTGAGATTCCATGGAGCAAATCATTTGTCTTTGGTGTGTTTTCCTTTTTTCTAGGTGGTAGGATTGCGTCTTCACCTACAGTTATGCTTGAGAAATAAGCATGATAGTTACATTTATTATAGTCAGGTTGTCTTGCTATAAGGAGCATATTTATTGATTGCGTCCCTCATGTGTTATTTATAAGACTAGATTGTCTAGCACAGAAGGTGTAGACTATTGTGTTTATAAAAGGTATGGCAATGATAGCTAGTTATTGAGGTAGTAATTTTCAGTGCTTTGGTTGGTCATAATAATATCCGTATTGTGCTACTGTGCTTTGCCAAAATTATACAAGTAAATCCACAAGATTAAATAATTTAATTCCTCAATTTAAAGCATAGCATGATGGGAATACATAGACACAATGCTATTTATATACATCATAAGAAGAAATTCGCCGAGGGGTTTTGTAAGTTTCATAAATTTTTAAATTTAATAGTATTATGTGGCCATTAAATAAGTTTATCAATATATTTGTTACTTCTGAGGAATGCTTTTTATTTACCATTTAGTCTTAAGATTAACATAGGGTAAGGCAATAATCAGTTGTAATGTAATGATGACAGTTATCATCATCATATATTAGCCAGCTAATTTAGAAGCAGCATTAAATTATATTGAAGTTAATTTTCATAATTTTGTTAAAGTATTTTAATATTGAGATATTATAAGTGCGTTAGGATATAAAATATATGGAAAATGTTAATTAGCTTATTGTGCAATCTAGTCACCAATTATAAATATTATTTTTAATTTTATTAATGTTTGTTTAATACCTTGGTTTAGTTAGAAGAAATTGTGATTTCAAATAAATATTTAATAAGGAATCATAATCATTTATGGTCATAAATTTTATTGTGCAATTTTGAAATTAGACAGCCATCAAACAATAGTCTTGACATTAAGTTAATTTAATTTATAAAATCCTTAGAATTAACTATAAAAACGGTCCACTAGCTATGATGTCCAAACTGTAACTGTATTAGTGCACTTTGCACATAATTGTTTTTTGTTAATGTTTAGATGTAATAAATATATTTTTAAAATTTATTAAAATTTGGTTTTTGAGTATTTTTCTTTGTGAAATTCTTCTCTTTGGTACCACAGACCCACAAAATGAAAAAAGAAATGTATATATTTTTTAAAATCAGATAATTATTATTTTCATGATGCAAAGATTACTAATAATTAAAAAATGATATCAATTTGTTTTAATTAAAATTTTAAAATTGACAGCTGATCATTTAATTATTGCAAGGGATGTATCCATATATAATTCAGATTGCACATTATTAACCTAATATCAGAGTTAAAATATTGTAAATGAAGTATTTTATCTGTGTTGTTTAGGATAAAAGAGGGAAATGAAATGTACCCCTTTCCTTCTTTTACTTGAATGTCATTCTAGGTAAAAGTCTATAAGTATTCTGAAGTTATTTACATGATTTTTTATTAGATATTTGTTGAATAAAGTAAGCATTTTCCTTTGTAAAATACTTGATTATTATTATATTAATCAGATGCATTAGCCCATTAAAAAGTGTATGCTTCTAAAGCCTGCTAGAATGTCAGTCATTTGCCGTGCAACACTATACCATTATTTTATTTGATAAAATACCAGAAAGAAAACCCTGAGATTTTTATTTGGCATTATAAGAAAGGATTATTTTTTTATTCTAGAAGATGTAAAAGAAGTCATATCATATCAGTGGATAATATTAAACTATACAATAGAGTTTGCTAATCATAAGAGTCTATTAAAGAATCCATTTTGAAAGTGCAAATATTTATAGCTAAGAGAGTTTGATTGAGATGAAGGTGGAAATTTACTTTATTCTAAATTATTTACTAGGAAATGATTGAGGTTTTATTTTTTTGCAAAATTATATATATATATATATATATATTGATTGTACTCTCACTACCCGGAAAATATATAATTATAATCACTTGATCTAGCTCAGATAAATAACTATGTTTATCTAAAATGTATCTAAATTAATAATAACTATATTTTTAAGAATATCAATGATTAAATTAACTTAATTTAATAAATAATAATATAGTTCTGGTTTATAAAATGAAATAAATGAATATCTAATCAAATCATGAGACTATGAAGTGAGTTTACAAGTGGCAGAGCGAATACATTAAGGCAATCTCCCACTGGATATCACCTTAATGGGATAAGAATACTATCCTTATTTCTATTACTTAAATACCACATTTATAGTACTCCTACGTCTTTAATCAAAACTAATTAAGTAAATTACCTTTAGAAAATTAATTTAAATATCTTTCTCAAAACTAATTTAACTCAAATTATCTCAGGTTCTCTTAAAATAATGATAAATTAATTATAACTTTTGTAATCAAGTATGATAAGGGATTTAATATAATTCCTAACTACAATTTAATAATATTAATAATAACAAATAGTAATACTAATCTTTAATCTATAATTCACTCTCCTATCTTTTTATTTATAATGTTATTCTTGTATATCTCATAATAAAATTGTAATATAATTCTCTATTATCCATATGGCATCTTAAATAAATATATTTAGTATGATATTATAATCTGAGAATATGTGGCAATCATTACTAAGATAATTTAATGTAAATCTTTGGTGATTATTCCATGACCATCATAATAATATCATAAGCAAAACTTCTTAAATAAAATATATCAATACAATATAACTCCTAAATAAAATTTTATTTATGATGTGCAAATATTATGTCTTCATTATAATTATCTGTGATTATGTAATTGCGATGTGAAGAAATTGAGTCAACACCAAGACTTATAAAACAATTTAACAATTTTATTAACAAACTTAACAATAAAATTATTTACATTATTTACATTTTGATAGAATTCTATTTATTCGTATTCAGGTATTTTTTCAAGACAAATCAAATGACTTAAAACATAAGATACAGAACATCTTTTACATAAAATATTTCTTATTTTTAAAATTATCACTATATAACTTTTATTACAATTATTCGATATTATTACTTTATAGGTTTTAAAAAAATATAGATAATACTTTTATTATGTACTTATCCTTGTTATTCAGTTTTTAAAGTTATTTATCATTCTATATAGTCATTTTTCAATATTTATGTGAACAACCTTAATTCATAGCATACCATCAAACTAAGCTACTTACTAATTATTACTTTAAACTTTAAATATCATGGATTAGTGTGTTGTTATAAAATTATTTTGGTAAAACTTATGACTATTTTCATTCATTCAACACGATTCAGTTTATTACATTTAATCACAAATAAAAATATGCATTATAAGTATATCTTTTTAAAAATTCTTAATAATTAAGTGATATCATTATAAATTCTTTTAAATTGTCAACTATTTATTTTCTAAAAAAAAAAAAAAAATCATTTTAACTATAAAAGTTTTATGATTCTTTCACTGATGAAATTATGTTTTTCTAATTTTTTACACTTATTATAATCTAAGCAACATAACTTATCTTATCCAATTTAACGATTCTCTATTTCCAAACCTATTTATTATTTTCAATTTTAAAACAACCATCTTTTACAATGTAATCCAATAAATTTCAATAACACATAAACTAGTAGGCATATGAGGTAAACTATAACTTCAACTTAACCTTTTATCAACTAACCATCATGGACACAGTGTACATGAATTGAGGTATAACTTATTTGTTTAATAACCCATTCTACCAAGTATAATGTCCAGACTATTCATTCAGCACTATGGCACATTAAGCTTTAACACATAGAAAAATAAACACTGCCATGAATATAAACAAGATATAGGGCTATGTTAGCTATACTTGTATAAACATCAATATAGTATATTCTTTTTCCCATATAAATAAAACCTACATACAATATTATCCTGGTCTTATATAACCTAATACTAAGATATTAGCATTTAAAATGCACCAATTTACATCGCTAAATTCATCTTCTCATTTCTATAATAACAAATAAATTCATTTTTAGAATAACAGTCTAACTAACTAATAAGACAAGATTATTTCATTCTTTAATAGTTCTCAAACTTTAGTACAAACAATCAGAATCAGTGTCATATTTTTAACATTTTAAATTATTCAACAAAACATCCAATTCAGTTTTAATAGAATCATATACTTATATTTCTTTTATGTTTAAATATCTTTACGATATCATTAAGATTATACATATTCTTAAATAACTAAACAAAATGATATATTATGTGTAGGTGTATGTTTTATATACGCATCCATCCGTACAAAATAACAAACACATTTTAAACTATTAATAATTTACATTATTACCATAAGTAATTTCAGTTGGCAATTACTTAGTGATGTCATCTGGAGTACGATCTAAATAAACATTTTTTTTACAATAAATTTTAATTACTAAGTAAGTAAATAATTTAATGTTTTCTGTTTCTACGCTATCTTTATACTATGAATAAATATTACTATAATTGTGTTAGTAAAAATTAATTCTAAAACCATATTTACAATAATTTTATTAGAATTTCTTACGATGGAATGTTCTTTTCTTGATAATAAGTTCATTACAGGAAGTATCTTTTCTACTGGTAAAAAACATTAATACACACTTTTGACGTCAATAATCACGCTTGCTCCGGTTCTTAACGTTGTAATATATAATCCAAACTGACAGTTCTAGTTAAATACGGTACGTTTACTTTTATTCTATAAGACTTACACTAATATAATTAATATTTTTCTTATCTCCAAAACTTTAAAAAATCTTTAACATGTATTGTTAGGTAAATATCTAATTTTAAATACTCTTCGTCAAGATAATTTTCCAAATTCTTGTAACTTTTCCATATTTACTGCGGTTTAATATCTTCTGATACAACCAATACTTCTCCTAATACTTTCAAATAACTTAAATTATTTTCCCAAATAATTTAAATAAACTTTTGTATGTCCCGCATACCTTAATGACTGACTTGTAATATTTTTTTAAATATGATATAAGTCACATACTTGCAAATGATCTCATATTTTCTAGGAAAAATTCAATTTTAAAATATTTCCAATATTTCTTCGGAAAGAAATATCTCCACGTTCTAAAATAATTGTTCGGTCATATTTAAAAGTTTTTTTTCCTTTAAAAGTATTTTTCCATTGTGTTTTAAATAAATTTTCTTTATAAAATATATTATCTCATTCAACTTTATATCTTTTAATGAAAATGTTTTTTTTATATATATATTCCGTGAAATTATTTTTATGAAAATTAGTCGTAAATCAATATGACTTATCAACATAGGCAAAATTATATACTTTATACGATAATAATACTTGAATACCTCCATTAAATTTTTTATATTTAGTGATGACTTCTTCATGTTTAAGTTGCTGACAAATTGAACAAAGCAGGTTGGCAAAGTAAGGAATAATTTAATTTTGAAGCAAAACATTTCTATATCCCACGAGCTTATAATAATAGACTACTGTACTTTTACAAAAATTGAATTTAAATAAAATGGATTATTACACTACTAAATACTTTACCGAAATTGTAAAAAATATTAACGATGTTATAATAGTACATCAGTAGAATGAGATAACAACTCAATAATCGTCTGCCAAAATGTAAACAGCTCTTGGTCCGTTAAACAATCCTGGCCTCAAATTATCCGGGACCATGAACATTGTTTTAAAGTTAAAGTTAATAATAATTTATTAAATATTTATTTTTTATTATATTATTCAATTTTTACTTAATTTTCACATTTTATTTTCACTTACTATAGACTCTAAAATAATTTTTAAAAATCACATTTCAATATTTATTCCCATTTCTACCTTTATTATGAACTTAACGTATTTATTTTCAACAAAAAACATAAATCTGATTTTATTTATTATATTCGCTTTTAAAATCCAATTTAACATTTATAACAGATAATATTATTCAATTTTCAAACACAGGTGTGTGTCACGTGATTTACAAAACTAAATTAGGTGCTAATAATTTAAAAACTAAAATAATAATTTAATTTATAAAATGTTACATAATCACTATTATAGCACAATTTTAAAATAATTATTTTAATATTATAAAACCAAAAAATTACACTTTTCTTCCACATTATTATTTTTTAATCGAATGATTTTAAAAATATAGCCATTAAATACAATTATTATTACTAAATATATTCGTTTAACTTTAAAGCATTACTTTTAAAATTTACCCTAATTATTATTTATAAGACTTATTAAAGCAGTATTTATTATGGCCAATACTCCCAACCATATAATCTTATAATGATTTTTAGTTAACTGTTTTCTTACAAATACCAACCCAACACTATACATCAATTATTTTACTTGCCTTAACTAAATTATTCAAAGATTATTAACACACAACATACATCATTCCTTATCCAACTTCAAAATTTAAAAATTTTCAGTAAATTATTAGAAATAATCCATTCTAACCAAAACAAAAGGGTACTATATATATATATTGAAACGGAAATCTCCAATCCCTTTCCGTTTCACCATCAAACCTAATGACACTCTCATCTGTGCTCGTTACATATCAGTAAAGTTACTTAAAAAAAAATGATCACACTTTATATACACTTTATAGGTGCACCCACTTTATATATTGTACACTTCATATTTTATACAGATATATTAACACTTTTTATTTTATTATACACTTTATATATTATACACTTTATATTTTGTTTATATACCTTAGATATATTAACACTTTATATGTTACCTTATACATATTATACACTTTATATTCTATCTTCATACACTTTATATATTATCCGTGTTATACCTTACATACATATTATACACTGTATATTTGATCTCTATATCCTTTATATATTACACGCGTTATATGTTATATATATAAAAACATATCTTTTATTTTTGACTAAGATGTATACTCGTTTGGGGATATATCTGTTTAAGTTTAAAATATTTACTAATAACCGATGATTTCATGTGTTGATAATTGTTAGAAGCACTAAATGTATTATGATAGTGTAATCTACTATGATGTATTACCATAGGTTTAGCGTAGGATTAGGCCATGAGTTTATATTTTGAAAGAAACCATAATTTACCTCTGTGTTTATATAAGTAAAGTCTTTTTTTTTATTTGTTTTTTTTTACTAAGTTTACTGATATGAAACGGAAATCTCCAATCCCTTTCCGTTTCACCATCAAACCTAATGACACTCTCATCTGTGCTCGTTACAATATATATATATATATATATATATATATATATATATATATATATATATATATATATATATATATATATATATATATATATATATATATATATATATATATATGTCCACAATTGGAAGTTAGTAGAATTTAGCTCGAAATATTTCTATAAGTTAGAGAGAAGGTTCCAAATTAGGGGCAATCAGAGAGTGATTATTATTTGAAAGATCTTCGATATTTAAGAGATTATAAAGGGTGATTGTTTGATGGATGATCTTCTGCTTTGATTTTTCTTTAAGTTACAAAATGGACACCCAACTATTAGGGCCCGATGGCTGTGTCTAGCCACAATGAAGTTTTTTAGATGTCATTTCTAGTCAAATTTTAATAGTATTTGCACTTTGTTTAAAAAAAAACAATATTAAATCCTAGTATATTTGACAATAGTGAATTATATTATTAGTTATGAACCAATTTTAAAAATTTCATTGTGTAATCTGATTTCTGATAAAATAAATAAATAAATAAATAAAAGAAATTAATTGTTTTATTTTATAATGTTGCAGTCTGTAAACATTTTTTTTTCAAATAATTATTTTTATTGCTAGTACTCATGTAATTGGATCTTTGTTGTCTGATTATTTAATTTGACATTTAAATTATACAAATTTGTTTAAAAAAATGTGGTGGACCAAAACCCATACAGAAAAATCATATATTTTTGTGTTGATGTAAATTTCTGTATATAGTCTTAGGCAGAAATATTGTGATTTGGATTGTTTAGTTGGAGGGACATGAAACTGTGATACCTTAACACCGTTTTGATAGTTAAAAACAAATAAAATACCTTATTATTGTTTTGATATTTTAAAAAAAAGTTGAGAAATTATATTATATATGAGAATGGAAGAATTTAATATATGAAAAAAATGGATAGGTCCCAAGAAATGCAGTCACCTGTTACTCTAACTTCATATCTCGATGTTGACTCGAGGGTAGATAATGTAATTTTGGATATAGTTTTGTGTAGAGAAACCTGAAGTAAAAATGACTATATATAATGATGATGTATTACACCAAATTCTTAAGGAAATTAATGAAATGAAAGAGAATTCAACAAGCCAATTGCAAAAACTTAGAAAAGAAATGAATGAAAATTCAGTAAAGCAAATGAGAAAGATGAATATGAATTTAGCAATTCAAATACAAAAGATGAAGGAAATGAATGAAAATTCAGTAAAGCAAATGAAAGAGATGAAAGAAAATTCAGTAACACAAATGCAAGAGATGAAATAGATGATAAATAATTTAGCAAGTCAAATACACGAACATAGCAAAAAGATTAAAGAAAACTTGGTAGGTCAGGTGCAAAAATTGGAGGATTTATCAATAAATTTGAGGTATCAAGTAGAGAAAATAAAGGGAAATTTTGAGAGATTAGAAAATAAATTTAATGAAGGTATGAGACCAACTGTAAAAAAAATCAGAGTAAATTGTAGAAGCTGTTAGACAAAAATGTCAAATTCAGCATAATGAAATTATTGATGAATTTAAAAAGGAGATTCAGAATGAATTTAAGATTATTGAAAGGAAATATGATTTTGTTCAATGTGAATTAAGTGATTATAAAAGGAAATTTGATAATATAATTTTTGGATCTGATGATAAAGTTGAAGAATGTCAGAAACAAATAAGAGAACTAAGTATCAGACTTGAAACTCAAGGGTTAAGTCAAACTGAAATTAAGCAAAGTGTTAATGATAAGTTTGTACAACTAACTGAAGGAATAGATAGTTTAAAGAAGAGACTAGAGATTGATAGCCTAACTATATTAAATAGAGTTGCTGATGAGATTGCAGAATTTAAGAGTTAGTGTAATAATAATATCCATCAATAATTGGAGGAGCAACTAGAACAAGTTGGAAATAAAATAGTTCAGAACTTTGAACAACATATTAAATATTTAACTTCAGCTCCAGAAGCTAATGTTCAGAAAATAGAACTTAGATTAAATGAAGTTAATAGCCATTTGGAAAATCAGATTTGACAGGTTGACTTGGAAGTCCAGGGTATAAAAACTCCACCCAGCATGGTTAAGAGTTACTGGAAAGGGGAGATGCAGTCGAAATTAATAGAAATGAATGAACAATGTCAAAAGTTCAATAAAGAAGTGGAAGAAATAAAAATGTTATTATTAAGCCAACAGCAGTAAATAATATTAATGAGAAAGTTATACCCAAGATAGATTGTGAGTGTCAAAATTATAAATTCAACTTAGAGAAATTAATTCAGGATACAAACAATGAAAGACAAACGTTTAAAGATAATTTTAGGCAGTTGAAGAGTAAAAATGTGGTAGAAACCCAAATTAAAGAAGTACATGATGATCCCATTAGTAAGCCCATTTTTGAGTTTGACAGTGCCCAAAAACAAATAAATTTGGAACCACAAAATAGGATATGTTTAATAATAAGAATAGTTGTGAGACAGATATTCATAATTCTATGGCTCTAAAATTTTTAAAAATTAAATTGTTTAAAGGGGAATATCTAGAAAACCCCTTTGAGTATCTTCAAAATCTAGAAAAAATGTTTGCCTTATGCCCACCAACTGAAAGAGAGAAGATAGCTATTGTCAGCAATCACTTGAGTTCAGCTTCCAATGATTGGTGGAAGTCCCTGTTTGACAAAACCCAAACATATCGAACCTTCAAGTATCTCATTCTAGCTATTTTTTTTTGGGGGGGAAGACTATCAAGATAATATGAGCTACCAAGTGTCACAGGAAAAAAATATATTCAATATAAGAGTAGTTAAATCTAATTTTTCAGAAGGCAGGCAGTGAAACTGAAAACTTTAACAGCATATTCCCTGTCAAAACAACAGACTGTGTGGATATTGTGTCATAATCTGCCAAGACACATAGAACAAATCTTAATTGCAGCAGACCAGAAGACTATAGAAGAAGTTGTAGAAATGTTAGACTCATTAGAAATTACTGACAAAGGTATAGATACTCATATAAAAGCCAATAGGTAAACTCCTCCCACTGTAAGTACTATTAATGTATTAAATAGATCATTATAGAATAATCAAAAGTTAGTTAGAGGAAGTAGTTGTAGGATTCAACATTATAGTATGGGTAACCCTCCTGTTAATCAACGTCTTATGTTGAGAAAAAGTTTTGATGAGAATCAGCCATCCACACAGCAGAATACAAAGTATTCCAAAGAAAAGTGTATCAGGTAGTAAAAACCATAAGGCATTAAACTATGTAGGATCTTGCTGGAATGTTCTTTACTTTGGGGCTCTGTTTCTAAACATCTGGGGAACACAATGATGTGGATAATTAATAAAAATTGATTTTAATGTGGAATATTTGGAACCTGGTAGAATAGTTGAGCCTCCTATTATATATAGCTGTCCAATGATTAAACTTGTTATTGCATGAGTCATGGTAAATACTTTATTAGATTCAGTCAGTCAAGCTTCCTTGCTGTCTGAAGACACTTATTTAAAAAGTAGCCAAGTAAATGAATCATTACCATTTTGCCATTTAAAGTAATTCATGTAATGCTTGGTAATGGGAGAAAAACTAAATTATATAATAAGCAGATTTTTATCCTGTTGCAATTTGAGCATGTGGTTTTAATCATGCCAGGGTTGATTCATGAAACATAATTGGGTCTGACTTCATGACTCTTTATAACTGTTCTATCAATTATTAAAACCACACTTTTAAAAGTCAGGAGTAAACTTGCCCTCTTATAGTCAATTGTGTTAGACAGGATAATCAATTAATGATCAAACAAGAAACCTCAGTTGATGTAAATATAAAAGTTAAATTAGATATTTCAAGTATTATAGGCACGGAATACTACAAACCATTCATCCAACTGCTGTTTCAATATAGGCATGTTTTTTTTCTAAAATACCTGGCATCATAAAAGGATATGTTCATAGAATCAGGTTGAAAGATAATGAACATTTTCAGCAGTGCACGTATGTCATACCTTATCAATACCAGGCAGTAGTTCAGCAGCAAATCAAATAAATGATTGACTGGCAAATTATTAAACCCAATCCTTATATTAATCCCCTTGTTGTAGTGAAGAAGATAGATGGGTCTATTATGGTCTGCCTGGATGCACATATTTAAACAACTTACTGTTTCTGAACATGACATACCCCCCCATTCAAGAGTTGTTGACTAGGTTTAAGAGGAAGAGCATATTCTCAACATTTGATTTAACAGCCAGTTATTGGCAAATTCCATTGCATCAAAAAGATCAAAAATATATGGCATTCCATTATCAGGGCCAAACTTATATTTTTCAAAGGATGCCTTTTGGTTTAATAAATAGTGGGGCTGGTCTTATTAGATGTTTAAATATGGTCTTTTCCAAAGAACTTAATGAGTTACTTGTTATATATGTGGATGATATTGTCATTGCCTCAGATAATTTAGAGAATCACTTGCAGCACCTCAACTTATTTTTCTATGAATGTTCTTATAACAATATTAAAATCAATTTAAAAAAAATGGACCTTTGCAGATAGAGACATATCCTTTCTTGGTCATTTGGTCAATGATGAAAAAAATCAAACCCCATTCAGACATGGTTGCAGCAATTCAAATGTTTCCTACTCCTAGAATTAGAAAACCCTTGAGATAATTCTTGAGATTATGCAATTACTATCAATTGTTTTACAAAAATTTCTTTTATGATACAGTCCATTTTGCTGTGCTTTTAAAAATTGTGAACAGTGGAAGTATACCCAAAAACATACTAAAGAATTTCAGACTATAAAACATAAATTCTTGGAAAGTGGAATATTAGCTTATACAGACTTTGATAGGGAATTCTATCTACAAATGGATAGTAGGGGGTTTGGTTTAGGGGTTATTTTATATCAGTGAAATGACAATAGGAAACTTAGGGTATTATATTTTTTGAGTTGCCACTTCAAGGCAGTGGAATTAAATTACACCACATCAGAAAAACAAGCATTAGGAGTGGTATGGGGGTTTCAAAAACTTAGACATATTTTATTAGGATCAATGGTAATAGTTTTATCAGACCACTGTAGCTTAGAATTCCTTAACAAAAGATATCTGAACAATGAAAGAATAATTAGGTGGAGTGTTTATCTCCAACAGTTTTCTAATACAATCATTTATTGTTCAGGCCAAGATAATGTTGTTGCAGATACACTTAGCTGCAATCCTGTGTCTATAAGTTACCAAAATCCTAGCACAGAGGATATTATTATATGTAACATATCAACTTTATTACAAGATGAGATAGAGATTACAATAACTTGGCAGCTTTGCAAGCTCAAGATAGTAAATTAAAAAAAAGTTAATATCTTGTTAGATTCAGTTAAGTTGAATGAGAAAAATAGATATGTGGATACAATCAAGGCAGGATATAAATTTAGTAATGGGATTTTGGTAAGAAAAATAAAAAGGGAAGATATAAATTATTGGAGGGTGGTTTTTCCTTCTCGCTTAGTGGACAAGCTCATATACTATGTTCATTGCCAATATGGTCACTATGGGATTCAAAAGATAGAGCCTATGATGAAGTGGCCTTTTTATTTTAGTAAAATGAGTGAAACTATTTTCCAAAGGCTTAGAGATTGTGAAATATGTCTTAAGACTAAATTTAAAAACAAATACTTCAATGTATATTTCCCAGTCAGTCAAATGAGTTGTTCGCTCTGGATTTTTATGGGCCGCTTCCACCATTCAATCGCCAAAAGTTTATTCTTGTAACATACAATGTTTTTTACTAAGTATGTTTCAGGCTACAGGGAACTAAGGACTGATGCCAAGAATGTTATTAAGCACTTAGAAGCCTTACAAATTTCCTTTAGTGGGTAAACCAGAATCCCCTTTTAACAGACTATGGTACTGCTTTTATTTCAGGCTCTTGGAGAAAGTGGGGTAAAAAACTTAGTATAAAACATTATGTGTTCTATATGCAATCCCCAAACCAACCCCAGTGAAAGGATGATGTGTGAATTAAGCAGATTATTTAGAGTGTATCTAGAAATAGATTACAAACAATGGGTTCACTAATAACATCCAGCGATTCATTATATCAATGTAACCATAAATAAATCCACCAAGATGTCTCCAATTGTGTTGCATTTTGGTACACCAGGAACCTTTACTCATTAAAACCCCTCTACATATTATTACAGAGGATGTTGATATTTTCCATGACCAAACCATAGCTAAAGCCACTCTTAAAAAGATGGGTAACAAACACATTCACCCATTGAAGGCTGGTCCACATCCTTACCATGTTCATGACTGTCTTTGTCAGGCCTCCTCATGTTAGTAATCCTGAGAAACAAGTGTGTAGAAAGTTTTTAAATCTCTATAAAGGCCCTTATGAATTTATAAAGCAGGTGGGAGATAATGCATTTTTAATCTTTACACATGATAGAACAAGAGGAACCTACAATGCCAGAAGTTTATTACCTTATCCAAAAAGGAATTGAACTCTTATTGAAAAGTTTATTTTATATATAAAATATTTAGATATGTGGTTTTCTTGGTATCTTTATTTTCACTTGTAAATAATTTAAAGGTGGTAAAATTTAATAGTTTATTTTATTTTTATTTTTCCATAAGTGAGGGGGATTTGTAACCATGTGATATACCACCTGCTTTTATTAAGGGATTTTTAACAGTGCAATATATAATACTTATCCATAAAAAGAAAATAAAAGATAAAATAAAACAAATAATTAGAGACAAAAATTATATTATTTAATCATGAGATAAAATGTTATCACTTAATAAGCAATATTTCATATATTTAGAGTTAAATAGTTATCTAATAAAAGGTATTAATGAATTATATAACTGCCATTCTTATTTAATTAATGCTTAATAAAGTGCATATTCATAATGTAAAAAAAAAAATATAAAAGTTAAAAGAAACAAAGAAAGCTAGCTGAATGAAAATTTTAACTTTTAGTGTTGAAAATTTATTGGGTTATTAAATTGCTAATGAGTTAAATTATTTCATTCAATCACCTTCATAATTTATACTTCAGTTAAGTCTTAAAATAATTCAATAGCATTTAGTTACTTAAAGTTGAAGTTGATTCTTAAAAGAAGCTTGCCTTAAATAAAATTAGTTTCACACTCTTAGATGTGTTTGCATGCATGGATATATTTGTTGACTTTTTAATCATTACTTATATTTATTAAAATATTCAATTTATTTATTAACTTTTAAAAGTAAAATATATAATAAAACTTGGCAAACAAAATATTTATTATTCTAAACTTCTGGTAGAAACAAAAATCCAAATATGAAAATCAGTAAATGATTACATGTATTTTTTTTTTATTAAAAAAACTTTATTCATGTAAAGTATTTGATTTATTATGAACCTTGAAATTGAAACACAGAATGCTGACAAGTGATATTGTTTTTTTTTTTTTTTTGATATTGAAGAAAAAAGTGGGGAATTGATTGGATTTTTTTAGTTTCATCATGGAGTTTAGCCTACCAAGAAGGAAGAAAAAACAGTGTAAATTTTATTATTTGCATGTGTTTTAAAACCAGTATAAACTATATTTTTCTTTAAAGTCTTCACATATAATGGATTGCTAAGAAATAGATTAATGTTTCAAGTTTTATACTTTTTTTAAACTAAACACTCTAAATTTCAGAATATAATGTGCCAAGCTATGACTTCTAATTTAACATTTAACTTTAAATTTTTCAATGAATGAAAGTGGTAATCTTAACTGAGATCATATGGAAAATGATAAACAATTATTTTATGCTAATAAATCACAGTCTTAGTGCTAGTAAGTTTATGACCAAGATAAAAAAAAATGTTAAGACTGTTCAAAACTAAAATTATTTAAATAAATGTTTTGGGCTTCATTTGTAACTTTAAAAAAAAAAACTTCAAATGTCTGATTAAAAAACATAGATAAATTGAAAACTGTTTTCTGAAAGTTAAAAATATATTAATGAAAAATGGCATATCATTTTATTTTATGATGGCAATGTCTTTTTATTATCTGCTTCTCCAGAAAGAGTGGGAAAAAAACTGTTAATAATATATTTTTCAGTGAAACTGCTGATAACTACTAAAAATGTACAGTTAATAATAATTGTACATAATTGTCATATCTTAAAAAAACTAGCTAGTTAATATTAAATTGTGTCATATAATGGATCCATACATGTTCATGTAAAGTAGTATATCATATTTGGGTGCTTGTCTACTATCATAGTGAAGTTGTAGCTGCTTTGTTGTTTCTTTAAAAAATAAAAACAAATGAATAAATAAATAATATATTGGTTTGAAAAATACTAATGCATCAATATTATTCTGTACTTAACAACATGAGTTCTCGCACCATAAATTACATGCCTACTGTTGAAAAAGCTTTACTAATGAACTGAATTTATCATCATTATTATTGTAATTTTTATTTTTGTTTTAAAAAAAGGTAATATAATAGTTATATATTTTATGCTTTAGTTATATGTCAAGGTATCTTACTTTATTATCTGAAATTGTCTCAAGGAGTTTACAATAAAGTGTGTAGAGATTTTATTACACACAGGAAATGTTAAATATGTTAATGAAAGGTTTAATTTAAAACTGCCTATTTTTTATAATTTAGGACAAATAATCATTATGGGTGTGTTTATCAGAAGTTTTAATAATTTTCATAATATCATTAATAGCAAAACTTAGATTTAGAATTTGTCTGAGAACAAATTTATTTCATTAACCATTTAATTAATATCTATTGCATCAATCTGTCCACTTAATTTCATAAATATTTATTATTCTCATTGATCGTGTGTGTATACCTTATCTTATGCAAATATATACTGTACTAGTCAGAATTGTATGTTAATTTAACAAAGTTTAGAATATAAGCAAATGTACCCTAAATCCACTCATGCCCAAGATACACAGATTAGAAGCAATCATGAATTCTGCCCTATTTGCTCTTCTCTAAAATGATAACATTATAAACAACACTTCTGATGATAACATGAAATTTTATTCATTCTGGTCCCAGAGACACAGCAGAGAAACATGAGGTCTACAGAGTAATTAGCATAAATTAATAATTTTAAAACTTGGCTTAATCAAATATCTTATGTGAAGGGACAATTTATAAATTTTAAATGAATTGCACACAGCTAGCATTGCAAAAGAAACATGAATTATAAAATAGTATCCATCCAGAATGAGCAAGAACAGAATAACCCAGAGATAAATATATATTGAAGTAATCAGTTATAACTTCTAAATATTACTGACATTATTATAAATATTTAATGGAATTCAATGAGTGAGAGTCAGTAAGACACAACGCATGAGTAATTATTAAAACATAATAATTTAATAAATATAAACCATTTAATTTACATTAGAAGACATAGCACAGATTTAATGCAGTTATTACTTTGCATATAAGCAACTGATTTAGTATGCTAATGAGTTATAGTATAATAATAAATTAATGTTATCAGTACAATGATTATTACTTTAAGTAATGATAAGGACGTTTACAAATTCATCTCTAAAGAGATGTTTACTCTTAATATGATAGTCAATAATTTATTGTTTATGAGCATATTTGGGCCTGTACAAATGAGGGATGGGTTAGCCTAAATTAGCTTTACCATGACAATCCTAAAATATTAGACTAATTATAAAATGAGTGGTTTATAAACATCACTGCACCATGTCTTATAGATAAAATGAGAACTACATATAAAGAACTTGCAGTGCTAACTATAATGACAGCATTTAAAATGGAGAAGATGTCCATCTTTGGACTGGGAGGCTTTATCACATATATGATTCCGCTTGTATTTATCACAAGGCGATATTCGAAATTATGAGTGGTAAGGATTCCATGGTATGCCCTCCAACATGTCGCATGCAGATTCTTAATACTCTAATGTTTATCCTGAGATCGGTTATACCAAACCTCATTCCTATATGAGTTACATGAAGAAAATCTGGATTTCGGATGAGTAAATATGATAAAGCAAAATATAATTCTTTAAAATGCTATCATAAGTAAGCAACGTGAATATGGCTTAGGTCTTAAATGACTAATGAAATAATTTAAGCTTAAATTAAGCAATAATAACATTTGTAATGCCATGATAAAATAATAACCCACTCAGCATCGTACGTATAACTTTAATAAATTTAGGATGTCGAATATAGAAGAGGGAAAATATTATTTTTCCTATTTAACAAGCCCAAGTATTCCTAAACGACAATATATTATAATTAATTTAACTCTTAATGGCGTATAAATAATAAATAGTTATTAAAGTATATTAATAATCAAATTTATTAAAAGAACATAAATTGCATTTAAATATCGATAGTGATATGATTTTTAAACAATCTGCCATTAAACATAATTTCAAAATATTTAACCGAGCAAACAGCGTTCAGTGAAAAATTTTACGTTTAAACTATTTAAACATTATTCTATAATTAAAAATCACTTCTTTTCTTTTCAAAAACTTTATTTGATGTATATATATATATCTACTTATTTCCAACGTTTCGACTATCTTTACTCTATAGTCATTTTCAAGGATCTAGAAAAAAACATTACATTATAAACAAACTTCACATAATAAAAACAAAAATAATCAAAAACAATATAAAGCATATAAACCCCATAAAATTTAAAAATAAATAAAATACATTAAAATCAATTAAATTAAAAACACAAAAACTTACACCACACTTACTTGACTCCCTTCTCAAAAAACTTTCCCTTTTTACATTTTTTATCCAAAAAACCAATTGTTACAATAAAAAAACTTATTTCCTTTTTCTTTCTTATATACTTCAAAAATGAATTTATTTCCAAAAATAATTCTTTATTCATGTCTTATCCAATTCTATTTAAAACAGGTTTATATCTTTTTATATATAAACTCTCTTTTACCATTCTTTCTTTATACAATCTAACCCCCTTCAACATTTTAATCTTAAAATCTATATGTCCAATTTCCTTACTATGTATATTTACATTAGAATTCCTATCTCTCAAATGCTGTTTCAATCTTGTCTCTAATTTGTTCTTTGTTGTACCAATATATGATACATCTTTATTCTCTTTTTTACAATCCAAACATTCTATTTTATAAATACCATTCATGTTTTCAACATTCCTATTTCTTATCATATTACCTAAATTACATTTCCTTTTATATACTGGTTTCAACAATAAACCACATTCCTTACCATATTTCTTATTCATATCCCTCATTATCTTTTTAATCTTAAAAAAAGTACTTTTTGACACTTTATAACCACTATACATAAATTCCTTCTTTTTTTCTTTCTTTTTTCTCAATTTCCTCTCAATTTTGTCTATATTCTTTTTTCCACATAATTTATTAATAATCTTAATTGGATAATCATTTTTTATTGCCTCATTTTTTATACACTCCATTTCCTCCCTAAATAACCCCTCCTCTGAACATAGATTAATTCCTCTAACTATTCTATTATTAACAATATTAATCCTATGTATGTATTCAATATCTGATTCCCAATTACTCAATAATCCATAAAAAGTATCTTTTCTAAAAATACAAGTCTCAATCCCTACTCTATAATTTTTTATAACTTTTTTAATTTTAACATCCATATAATTAATTGAATTATTTATTTCTTTTTCCATTGTAAATTTTATGTTTTCCTCAATTGAATTAATATATTTTAAAAAAACATTCTGATTTCCTTTCATTCCCATTGAATACCAAAAAATAATCATCAATATATCTCACATAAAATATAGGTTTGTATCTAGTATCACCAAAATATCTTTTTTCAAAAAAATCTATATATAATGATGCCAGTAAGCCACTTAAACAGTTTCCCATACTCAGACCTTTACACTGTTTATAATATTTCCCATTGTATACAAATATAACATCTTTACAGCATACACTCAACATGTCATATAATAAATGACTTTCTATTTTAATATTCTTATTACCATCCTTAATATACATTTTCATAATTACTTCAACCGCTTTATTTGGATCTATATTTGTATACATATTACACACATCTAATTTTACAAACCATATATTTTTTACATTATTGTTTTTTTCTAAAAAAACTTTTAATTCTTTTATAAATTCATATGAATTATCAACATTATTTCCTCTTTCTTTCTTTCCATATTTTTTTAAAACCTTAGTAAATAACCATTTTGATAATTTTTCATAATATGCATCAATATTATTAATTATTGGTCTCAATGGTATCCCAATCTTATGCGTTTTTGGTATCCCATGTATCTCAGCATCTTTAAAATCCATCCTCTTCAATTTCACTAAATCATTCACACCTATGCTTCCTTTTGAATACATTTCTGTTATAAATCTATTTATTTCTTTATTTTTCCCTACCCCCTCATTCTTCTTAATCCTTTCAAAACAATTCTCTTTTAATAATATTTCCATCTTTTCCCTATACTCTTCTATCTTCATTACCACCATACTAGATGTTTTATCTCCCTTCAAGAACACCACATCATTATATTTACTCTTCATATTCATAATCATTTCCCATTCATTATCATAACCAGATTTATCACTCTTATTCCTTCTTATATCATACTCCAATACTTCCATCCTGTATTGAAATTCCTTCATCATCCTTTCATACCCATATCTTTTTCTCTCATTACCATTATTCACACTACTTAAATCCTTTAATCTATCTATCATTAATTTAGATTTTGCCTCTATTTCAAAAATCTCTTTTTGCATTTCAATTTTTCTCCCAGGTATATATTTTAATCCTTTTTCTAATAGTCTCTTTTCATCCTCTTTAAAAACTTTATCTGTTAAATTAATAATAAAATTATATTTATCATTATTACATTCCTTTCTATTCTCATATTTATTTCTATTATCATATCCTTTCCCAAATTTACTCCTAGTTTTGTTTTTATTCTCACATATATCCCTTTTATTTTTGTCTCTTATTAATCTCTCTATTTTCTTATTTTGTCTCAAAATCACTCTATTCTTAAAAATACCCATTTTATATATAAAAATATTTTTTAATAATTCTTCTTCCTTTAAATTAATTAACCTTCTCAATTTTTCATATACATCTTTAACCCTCTTTAAAAACCTCTCTTTATCTCTATATAATATACGAATATATCTTTTTACTAATTTCATTTGCAATCCATAAAAATATTTCACATCAAACATATTCTTCATTACTTTAATTTTTAAAAAAATTGGTATTACCCTATTATGCAAATAATTCTTCATAAAATTAACATCTAATTGTTTTTTTACTACTTTTAATTTTAATTTCACCCATTCATTAATTACCTTTACACATATATTACTCATATTTATATTCCCAATGTTGTTTTTTAACAACATAAAAAACCTTCTCATATTTATGTTTATACACATCTTTTTTTAACTTATACCTTTAAACCCTATCATATATGCAGTTCAATTATCTAATAATCTATATAATAATTTCACCTTCTAATAACATTTCCATCATTTCTTCAACCCCCCCCCTCCATAAATTATAAACCATAAAAATAAAAAAAACAAATAAAAATAAACCAAATAAGTTTTTTTATTGTAACAATTGGTTTTTTGGATAAAAAATGTAAAAAGGGAAAGTTGTTTGAGAAGGGAGTCAAGTAAGTGTGGTGTATGTTTTGTGTTTTTAATTTAATTGATTTTAATGTATTTTATTTATTTTTAAATTTTATGGGGTTTATATGCTTTATATTGTTTTTGATTATTTTTGTTTTTATTATGTGAAGTTTGTTTATAATGTAATGTTTTTTCTAGATCCTTGAAAATGACTATAGAGTAAAGATAGTCGAAACGTTGGAAATAAGTGGATATATATATATACATCAAATAAAGTTTTTGAAAAGAAAAGAAGTGATTTTTAATTATAGAATTATATGGCTATATGTACTGTATATTTTTGAAAAAAAAAAAAAAAGGATTGAGTCGTGATTAGAAACAGAAGTAAATGGATTTGTATTTAAACATTCCAAAATATCGGAATGATGATTGAAATAGTATAAGTTCGCTAGATTAAAACATTAGCACACTAAAACAAATTTAATAAGATATATATTTAAAATGAGTCTTGCCGCATGAAATAAAATAATTAGAGTGTGAAACTTAAAAAAAAAACTAATAATAAATTTACAGTACATAATTCTGTGCTTAGCATTTCAAAAAAACAAGTTTTAAAAATTTAAGAGAAAATCATAAATTTAACGATAATGAAGTTTATAATCAGTTATAAAATAAATAAAGATTACATTCTGAATACAATTAAGATTTACGAAAGAAATGAAGTGAGGAGAATTAATAGTTCATTCTTCAGCAAAATGGATTACCTTTAGAAATTATGGTGGCGACTTATAATAACGTATATGAAGTTTAGCAAGGCACAATATTAATAAAATAATGGTAGGCATCTTCCAATATTCTTTACAATTAAACATAACAGTTCTCAAGTAGCGATGGCATGGCTGAAGGCAGGACAGAGACGATTTAAGATCAGGGAGGCAAATTCCTTTTACTCACAGTCCATTTTATTACCTCTCTCTACACAAATACCAGAGAGAAGAGTGATTTGAACTCCTTCCGTGCATTCCTATAACTTCTGCTCCTCCTATACTTGAAATTTAGCAATATTGGAAGATGTAAACAATACATTCCAGAAAGCAGATTATTTAAACGTATTTTAAAATTGCAAATAACTTTAAAATATGATTTTTTTGTTCGACTTGAAATGAGAATGACATTTCTAAATTGTAATAATATTTTTTTAGAATTTCTGGCATTACTTTAGCTCTACATTAATTGTATTTATTTTTATATCTGTAATACACATACGCACATACACAATTATCTAAGTGAAGGAAATTTACAAGCTTGAAAATAAAATATACTTAAGCTAAAATAATAATTCAACTGGTTACACATAACCTTTCCTTAAATAAACAGGGTGGAAGTGATATGTGTATATGCGCATGCTTAACATTCCTGGATGACCAAATAAACATATAAACAGGTTCAAACCCTACTTTAAAGGTATGTAATGTCATCAGGCAGTGAAGTTAAATATGTACCACAGATGTACCACTTCAATACTCTGCTATTTTAATGTGCTTATAGTCCCTTTGCCTTATATTTTCCTGGGGGTTTCGGATATTATTTAATGTGTGGATTTTAATGTTGATACAAGCTATTAATCTTTATCATTAAAGAAAAATTTGTATCTTGCCATTGTGAGAAATTGTTATTCTTTATAGCTCTAGATTTATCAGATACTATATATATATATATATATATATATATATATATATATATATGGGATGGAAATGATATCCCATTATAATTATATGTATTTGTCATGAGAAGACAGTGTTCCACAATATTGTATATAGCTTATTTAGTTAGAATCTTTGGAGATAATCAGTTGTCTTTGGTGTGTTTTCCCTTTTTCTAGGTGGTAAGCCTGTGTCTTCACCTACACATATGCTTGAGATAAGTATATGGCCCTCTGTTATTATATTCATGTTGCCTTGCTCTATAGAGCTTAATTAGTGATAGTGTCCCTCATGAGCTATTTAAAGGACTAGATTGTCCACCACAGAAGGTGTAGACTATTGTATTTATAAAAGGTATGGCAATGATAGCTAGTTTGTGAGTTAGTAATTTTCAGTGTTTTGGTTCGGTATAATAATATCCATATTGTGCTACTGTGCTTTGCCAGTAGTATACAAGTAAATTCACAATATTTAATAATTTAATTCTTCAATTTAAAGCATAGTATGATGGGAATACACAGACAAAAGCTATTTATATATGTCATATGGAGAAATTTGCCCAGGGGTTTTGTAAGTTTCATAAATTTTTAAATTTAGTAATATTATGTAGACAATAAATAATTTAACTATCAACATATGTGTGACTTCTGCTGAATGCTTTTTATTTACCATTCAGTCTTAAGATTAACATAGGGTGAGACAATGATCAATTGTAATGTAATGATGATAGTTATCATCATCATATTAGCCAACTAATTTAGAAACAGCAATTGATTATATTGAAGTTAGTTTCCATAATGTTGTTATATTATTTTAATGAGGAGATATCATAAGTGTGTTAGGATGGAAAATATTTGGAAATTTTAATTAGCTTATGGTGCAAGCTAGCGGACCATTATAATTATTATTTTCAATTTCATTAATGGTTGTTTAAAGCCTTAGTTTAGTTAGAATAAGTTGTGATTTGAAATAAATATATAGCAAATAATCATTTATGGTCACAAATTTTATTGTGCAATTGTGAAATTAGACAACCAAGAAGCAACAGTCCCGACATAAATTTCTAGAATTAACTATAAAAAAGATCCAGTTGCTATGATGTTCAAACTGTAACTGTATAACTGTGCTTTGTACATAATTGTTATTTTTGTTAATGTTGAGATGTACTAAATGTATTTTTAAAATTTATTAAAATTTGGTTTTTGAGTATTTTTCTGTGTGAAATTTTTCTCCTTGGTACCACAGACCCATAATATATATATATATATGAAAAGAAAGTTACTGTTATATATATATATATATATATATATATATATGAAAAGAAAGTTACTGTTAACACTAACTGAAATAATTATAGAAAATATACAAACCATCATACAATTACAAATATCCAGTAACGCCCTCTGTTTAAAGATCTATATCTCAATAATAGCAAACCTTAAAATGATACTTCATTTTAAGGTTTGCTATTATTGAGATATAGATCTTTAAACAGAGGGCGTTACTGGATATTTGTAATTGTATGATGGTTTGTTATCATTTTAAGGTTTGCTATTATTGAGATATAGATCTTTAAACAGAGGGCGTTACTGGATATTTGTAATTGTATGATGGTTTGTATATTATATATATATATATATATATATATAAATCAGATAATTATTATTCTCATGATCCAAACATTACTAATGATTAAAAAAGTGATATCAATTTGTTTTAATTAAAATTTTAAAATTGACAACTGTTCATTTAAGTATTGCAAGGGATGTATCCATCCACAATTCACAGTGACATTATTAACCTATTATCAGAATTGAAATACGATAAATGAAATATTTTGTCTGTGTTGTTTACCATAAGAGAGGGAAATGAAATGAACCTTTTTTCTTCTTTTAATTGAGGCCATTTTATATAAAAGTCTATAAGAATTCTAAATTTATTTACATGATTTTTTATTAAATATTTGTTGAATAAAGTAACCATTTTCCTTGGTAAAATACTTGATTATTATTATGATATTAATCAAATGCATTAGCCCATTAAAAAGTGTATGGTCCTAAAGCCTGCTATAATGTCAGTAATTTGGATTGCAACACAATACCATTGTTTTATTTGATAAAATACTGGAAAGAAACCCCTGAGATCATTATTTGGCATTATAAGAAAGGATTATTTCTTTATTCTACAAAACGTAAAGGAAGGCAAATCATATCAGTGGATAATATTAAACTATACAATAGAGTTTTCTAATCATAATAATCTATTAAAGGATGCATTTTGAAAGTCCAAAAATTTATAGCTCAGAGAGATTGACTGAGATGAAAGTAGAAATTTACTTTATTCTAAATTATTTACTAGGGAATGATTGTGGTTTTATCTCTTCCCAAAGTTATATGTTTTATTTAGAATAATATATTATATCAGAGTTAAGTTCTTCATTTATCTTAATTGTATAACTCTGTAGCTAATTCTTTGTATATAACCAAATCACTGAGCTTAGTGTACTTTATATTCCTAGTTGTTATCTGTAAGTCTCAACCCAACCTTTAGTATTATATATATATATATATATATATATATATATATATATATATATATATATATATATATATATATATATATATATATATATATATGTGTGTGTGTGTGTGTGTGTCCCCACAATTGGAACTTCGTAGAATAATTCTTTAAATATTTCTATAAGTTAGAGAGAATGTTAGAAATTAGGGAGATTCAGAGAGTGATTATTATTTGAAAGGTCTTCCATAGAAGTTATAGAGGATGATTGTTCGATGGATGATCTTCTGCTTTGATTTTTTTAAATATATATATATTGTACCAGTCAAAAAGAAGCCAACACATCAACAAACCCAAACTCAAAGTCAGATTCAAACTCAGGCGGTTCAAACTGAATTCAAACCCCACTCACGAGCTCAGATCAAATCAATGGATGACATATATCGATGGTACATGATTATGCACCAAGGAACTAGCTCAACGGATGATGATAATTAATGAGACCCCTGATGTAACTCTAATGAAGTATAATAAAATAACTAAGAATCTTTATAAGTCAACTCATATATATATATATATATATATATAATTATAATTGAAATAATATTTTTAAACGGTTTATAAACAATTCAAACAATCTTTAAATCCACAGAAGTACTTTCGGTTACTTTCAAACCTGCCTCAACTGCTATTAAATTTAATAGCAGTTGAGGCAGGTTTGAAAGTAACCAAAAGTACTTCTGTGGATTTAAAGATTGTTTGAATTGTTTATAAACCGTTTAAAAATATTATTTCAATTATAATTACAATATTATTTTTAATTAACGGATATTTTTATTTATTTTACATATATATATATATATATATATATATATATATGTTCGGGTTGCCAATACAGACAGTGAGCATTAATATTAAAAATAATTATTGAATAAGAAAGAAAGTTAAAAACCAAATGTTTTAATAAAATATTTAATAATAATAATAATTTTGTTCAACTTTTAGATTATGATATAGATTATCTCTAGTCTTTAAATGGAATAAATATTTACAATAAGAATGGCAGTCCTTATTATATGCCAATACAATTATGCAATATTCTAGGAGAAATATATATATCTATGCCACGACGAGGAAGTAAAAGTAGATAAAGGTATTTGGCTGTGACAGAAATTATGATTCAAATTCTAAAAGAAAGAATGTGAGATTTATTTTCACACTCGTAAATCAATTCACAAAGATAAAAGAAAGAATGTGAGATTTATTTTGACATTCGTAAATCTATTCACAAAGAGCAAGATACGTGTTTAGAGCATAACTTTAATATTTAATAAAAAACTTAATTATAAATAAATATGAATTTTTTTGACTTTAATAAAATGAATTTATCATGATTTATGAGCATGAGAGCAAGCTTTACTGGAACTGAGAAATAAATGGTACTGACGACTTATGAACTAGAAGAATAAATATGAAAAATAATGGCTTGTCTCTGATTTGAGAAAATAGCAGGGTGCTTGTATTTGACAAGTCTTTGATGCCCTATATGAAGGATCCATAGAACATGGAAAACCAGGTTGGGTTGTAGCCTCAAACCTTTGGTGTTCCAAATATAAAACGAGCAAGTGAGGAGGTACTTTTTTCCTATGTAATTTAACGAACAGTAATATCACCAAGGACAAGCCTGTGAAGCAGGAGATGGCTCGTGGCAGCAACGTTCGGAAAAATGATGACTTGGTAATCATCTTTCAAATAATAAAACCCATTTTATATAAAGAATGCTCTATGTGATGATCTGACCAAGTTGAATTAAAGTCAAAAAAGCTTTAACTAAAAAGTACTTAATGCAATTATAGAATCATATTAATCATGCCCCAAACACCATGCTCTCCCTGAATATTAATACAGAAATACAAATTTAAATTAGAATATGTTCACTTTATTCCCTTTATCAACCTTTAGCAAAACATTTTAATATTATTAATGTGAATAAATGAATATTATAAACTCATTAAAGGGGCCAGGAACATAGGTTAAAAATTGAGCTAATAATTTATTATTATTAACCATTAATAAAATAGCAAAAATTGTATAACTCCTTCAACTCGATAATGAATAGAACTGTATCCAATGAGTTCTAATGGGTAAGAATTACTATAAAAATTAATATAATGTTATTTAACAAGGTTAACGCAACAAAGGAAATTATTATCAAGTTCAACTATTACTGGCATATAATTAAAAATAAACAACATTAATAAATCACACAAAAAATATATATAATATAATAAATGAACCACCATCGTAAGAAAAGAGAAAGTTAACAGATGTTAAATTTAAAGACTAGAGTTTAAAATAGAGAATTACTACATATTTAAAAATAGCATTAATACATTAAGGGAAGAGAAGAGCTTTTAACAGTACTTATTTTAAAGGTAGTGTAAAATAAAGTTCGAAGACTGATCAGAAAGTAGCAGTTCATATAAGAAAGATATTACCATTTCTTCATGGTTGGCTCCTTAAATTACACACCGCGGAGTCCAGTTGGATGAAAAATAGATGCGCATTTTGGAAAATTATTTGAATGACATTTTGAAGGATTTCTCTAAGGTTTCTGCAGCTTATGATTGGTATATGAATTTTTATATTACAGCCACAATGAAGATTTTCAGGGGACTTCAGGAACTGTAGTCAGACTCCTGAAGTTAAGCCCCCCCCACCATGGTAGAAACACTATTTTACTTCATAATTTAACTCAGCAGCTTCTTCTCTAATGAAATATATATGGCTTCTCTTAATGAGGAACAATAGCTGCTTGGAAACTTTTCCTGGGCTCTTTATACTGTATCTGATGCCTTCAGGCTAGCACTTCTTTCCTAATCAATCTTACAAAAATTTACTACTTGTTTTTAGATACATTCCTTCGATAAGGCTTTCAAACTCATTATCTTGAATTCATTTTCTAATTAGAAAATGAATTTTTAAAATCAGAAAATGATTTTAATTAGAACCGTCCTTACATTTTAAATACTTATCTTTTTCTAATTAATAAAAACTTTACCCATTGTTTTTGGAAAGGGAGAATCTGAAAGCTTATCAAAAGAATGTAGCTTTTAATCACTAAAAATTTGAACAAACTATTTAAAGTAAAAATAAAACATTTCTGATGCAATAAAACTTTAGAACGAAAATGTACATTTAAATATTTATAAATATATATGCACAATCCACACAGTTATAACATATATAAATTCATGAATAATTCTAACATGAATTTATTAATAGAAATGATTAGTTTAAATCTCAAATGAGTAAATTTTAACACACATTTATAATAGTCTTTTTTTAAGGAAACTAGCATGGACTGGACGTATAAAGCCCCATTGCATCGGAAATTCAAGGTTAGTACAAGGTTTGAAGTTGGCTACATGTAAAATATCATGAAGCTAGGATCGAACTTAGATCTGACTGCTTCAATATATATATATATATATATATATATATATATATATATATATATATATATATATATATATATATATATATATATATATATATATCAACTTCATCCACCATTGCCAATTTATGTCAGAATGAAAGTCACTTCAATTTCAATCCATGTGCTGCACTCTCTAGCATCTCTTCTCCACATGACCCATGCACACTTTTTTATTTCATTTATCCATCTCACATGTTGTGCTGGGTCGTTTCGAATGTCTTCAAATCCAGTTTAAGATTTCAATTGTCCATCTATCATCATCTCTTCTAGAAATATGTTCAGCCCAACTCCACTTCAGTATTTTAATTTTTTGAATGAGGTCAGTAACACATGTTTATTCTCATATCCTTATATTGCATTTTTTATTTTTTATTACTACACCCAACATGCATCTTTCCATACTTTTTTGAGTTGTCTGAAGTCTCTGTATTGCTCTTTTATTAAGTATCCAAGTCTCAGATCCATAAGTAATATCTGGTAAAATATATTTATTAAAAGCCTTTGTTTAAATACATAGGCACATTTTCTTTTAGCATCAAGTTATTTATACAAAAAGCACTCCAACCTAGTGTTATTCTATAATTAATTTCATGCATTATGTATCAATCTGTACTAATCATCTGACAAAAGTATTTGTAAATGTTAACTTCTGTTAACTCACCATAATCAATCTTTATTTTCATATTTTGAGAAAATCTATTAAACATTACTTTAGTCTTCTTAACATTTATCTTTAATACTACATTCCTATTTTCATCTGACAACTCTTGCAACATATCCTGAATTTCTAAAGTATTATTCATTTGCAAAGTCAAAATGACTTAAAATAATGTACATTTAATTTCAGTTCTTTAGCTTCCATTTTATTCCACAAAATACTTCTTGCAGCACTGCTGTAAACCATTTCAGAGATATGGAATCAACCTGTCTTAAATTATTCTCATTTATGACTTTCCAAATATAATTATGGAATCTAATTGTTGCTGTTGGATTTTATGACAAATTCCTGGATCCATATCGTGATGACCCAATTCTGTAATCACTGAAAAAATGTTTTATAAAATCAAATGCCTTTTCATAATCTTTAAATCCAAAACAAAATAGCAATTCATATTTATTTATGCTTTCTATAACTTTTCCCAATACCTGGATATGATCTACTGTACTAAAACAACTTTTAAAATCAGCTTGTTCTTTTGGTTGGTGAAAATCCAATGTTTTCTGTAAAAGAGTGGTAATTATCTTGGTAAAAATTTTGTATAAAACTGATAAATGGCTGATCGTCCTCTAATTTCTAATAGGTTCTTTAACACCTTTTTCAAATATATATATATATATATATATATATATATATATATATATATATATATATATATATATATATATATATATATATATATATATATATATATATATATATATATATATATATATATATTTGTGGCCATCTGAATGGGCACAAGGAATTGAGATACTTTGTATCTGCATTGAATAGTTATATTGCATTAAAAAAATGAAATAGCCTTAGAATTTTAAATTTTTTTGCTGGAAATTATTTAAAGCTTAGATATGGATTGCTTATGCAGTTGATTGACCACTTTATAAGTAAGTATTCATTATTATTATTGTGGTTAATGAAGTATTTAATGTAAGAAAAAGGGGTTGTTTATTAATGGAAGTGATACATTTTGCCAGAAAGATGCAAAGTTATTTTTTGTTAGTGTAGTATAGGTTGAATGGTTCAAAATTTTTATTCATTAATACTTATCTTTTTGTCAACATTAATAGCCATTTCAATTATATTTAGTTAAGACAGTTTAATATTTATTGTATAGTGTATGTGCATGCATGTATGACTCTGCATCAATTTTCACTTCATTTTCATCTTCTAAAAACATTAACAATAGTACATTTAACCTGAAGACATTTAAGGTACAGAAATTATCTTTAATAATTTCACAAATATTTTTCTTTTCAATGATTAATGAGTATTTGGATAGGCAGATAATTTTATAAATTATTCATCATTTTATTTAACAGTTAACTAATATTCATTTCTTTCCAGTTTGTAAAAGTTATTATTTTTATTATTAATATAATTTTTTGTCTTGATTTACTTGTAAAAAAAAATCAGAATTATTTATTTTTAAGAAAAGATTTTTTTGAATATGTAATTAGCTTGGATGAAAAAAACGTGGGAGTTAACCTTGGATAGGGAAATGACCTTTTGCTAAAAAAAATCTATTTAACAGATAGTTTCCAGTAGAAAATTGCTCATTTTATTTTGTTAAAAGTGCAGCCAGTAAAATTGCTCTTCCCTGCTGTAACAAATATTTTTTTTCTTTTCAGTCAAAGTAATTTTAAAAAAAAAAAACTTTGAAGTAAACTTCTAGAAAATATTAGGAAATTAATTACGGAAGAATGTCGTTATTCCAGATGCAAGAAAAAATTTTAAAAGGTACATTTGTTTTTGTTCTCTCCTTAATTTTAAACAATTGAATTAACCACCTCATAATTATTAATATGTAAAAATGTATATCGTTAGTGTTTTGATGGCATTACTTTATTTATCCATAATTAAGAAAGAAGATAAAGTGCATGAACATTATTAAAAATCTCATCAATTATATAACTGATTTAAGGAAAATAGGACACACTTATTCATCCATCAACAGAAAAGTCAACAAATTTTTCTATAAAATAAACCACAACCACAAGAAAGAAAACAAACCAAGAATCTTAATCCCATACATTCACTCTTCAGCTAAAAAGCCTTATCAATCAACTATAATGTGACTTTGAAGTCGCTTTCTGTTCACCTCCCAACACCAATAGACTGATAAATAATACCAAAGACAGGATCAAACCTGAACTCACCCCTCAAGATGTGTACAAAATTACCTGTCCTCAAAGAAATTGTATGGCAACATATTATGGAGAGAACAAAACTAACATTGCCACCAGAGTAACTCAACACCGATACCTTTACAATAAAACCAAAACAAAGTAAGAATGTAATTCTATTTTTGTCGAACACGAGAGAAACTCTGGACATGCTTTTCTATCTACCACAGTCAATGTCGTTTGCTCTAAAACAAAAGACACCAAATGTAAAGTTAGGGAAGCTTACTTCATTGTGGCTGATGCATTGGCAATCAACAGAAGAGAGGCCTGCTATTCCCTATGTCATAAATGGTCCATGTAACATCTGCACATAAGTTTGCATAAAATTTGCATAGTTTTACAGTTATTAACAGAATAACTTGCCATGAATATGGGACTGTAGACTGTCCCGAAAGCGCTTGGCAGTAAAAATTTTGACAATTTATTAATAGCTTCTTTACCTGTGCACAAAGCACATATATATTTTAATTTAATTAAGTGTTAATGAAGTAAAATCTTAAGTATTTCAATAACATGAACAACTATGCACGAGACCAGCAGCTACTTCGTACTGGGCTGGCAATTTGCACATTTCAGCAGAGAATATATGTCTTTACAAAATGTTATCAGTGTAAAATTGTACCTAACTGCTGCAAAATTATTATTAACAAGACTGTATATAATTATGATAGAATCAAAACGAATTTACAAAAACAACTACTAATTTCTATCATTAATGGATGCAAAAGAGCCTTAAAAAAGAAACGAGGAGATGGAAAATAATTTCTGACAACTACCTGATCCCCCCATTTATCACCGACAGATGCAATAGACATACGAATGGTCTGTTCAAGAAATTCAATAATAAAATAAAATTTTTAGCAAAAAAGCAAAATATTCAATTTGATGCACTCAACAGCAACAAGTTTGTCAACCTTACAAACACAAACATTCTGCACACAATTAAGGAAGTTTTTGAATAGGTCCAAAATTCATAGGCGGATACTGGAAGAATCCCAAAATGGAAATCGTTGCTGATGTCGAAAGAACTTTAATGGACAACCCACTAAAGGAACCAATTATCGCACAGATAGCAAAAACTATAAAAAATAAGCAGCTAAACCATAATCCTAATGATTGGAACAAGAAAATTAATAACACAAATCAATTTCTAGCGGATCATTCCATCATTTGCTTAAAAGAAGACAAGGGGAACAAATTTGTATTGATAGATGATGATGAATATAATATTAAGATTAATACACAAATCGAAAAATTAAAATTTGTAAATCTAAATAATTTCAACAATAGGCTTAACAGAGATCGATTTATATCCAATATACTACTAATAAATTGTGACAGCATCTTTACAAAAGCCAAATACCATTGTATATACCTGTCAACCTCTTCTCCTCCTAGAATCTTCGCTAACATTAAGCTGAACAAGCCTGATAAACCTTTGAGACTTATGATTGATTTTTCTAGGGCACACTATCTCAACACGGCAGTTTTGGTCAATCACTGGCTTATTGATATATTAGGCTTTGGCAATTACACCATTAAATCATCTTTCATGTTTGTAAAAAAAATTAAACATGCATTTATACCAGCTAATTTTAAAATCACATCATTTGATGTGGCAGAGCTATATGGCTCCATTGACCTTAAACAATCTATCAAAATAGTCAATGATACATTAATTGCAAGAAACTTCTCACCTACATGTGCCAAATTCATCATCGATTTTTTAAAATGGTTTGATTTAAATATAATTGCTGTTTTCAGAGATAAGTGGTTTAGTATAAACAACGGATGGCCGATGGGCCTCCCACTTAGTGGTATAATGGCAAGCATTGTACTAGACCATTACGAGAAGCTAATACTACCTGCACTTTTTATGACAATCCCACATATGGTATATACACGCTACATTGATGACATATTTGCTGTTGCCCCAGAAGACATCATCACTAACCTTCACAATAGCCTCCATAATAATACCAAGCTTACTTTTACTACTACTTGGGAAAACCAAGACAAACAGGTCAAATACCTTGACATATGTGTTAGCAAAAATATAGGTAAACTGGACTACCAAATGGTAGTCAAACCTTTGGAAGTAAGAGATTTGACAAACCCTGAGTCTTACATGCCACACTCACACAAACTTGCAGTCCTCTCTTCATTCTTGTTTAGGAACCATAACTTGTGCAAATATGAGGCAGATAAAAGAAAAAATCTCATCAATTATATAACTGATTTAAGAAAAATAGGACACACTTATTCATCCATCAACAGAAAAGTCAATAAATTTTTCTATAAAATAAACCACAACCACAAGAAAGAAAACAAACCAAGAATCTTAATCCCATATGTTCACTCTACAGCTAAAAACCTTATCAATCAACTATCATGCGACTTTGAAGTCACTTTCCATTCACCTCCCAACACCAATAGACTGATAAATAATACCAAAGACAGAATCAAACCTGAACTCACCCCTCAAGTTGTGTACAAAATTACCTGCCCCCAAAGAAATTGTATGGCAACATATTATGGAGAGACCAAAACTAACATTGCCACCAGAGTAGCTCAACACCGATACCTTTACAATTAAACCAAAACAAAGTATGAAGGTAATTCGATTTTTGTCGAACATGAGAGAAACTCTGAACATGCTTTTCTACCTACCACAGCCAGTGTCGTTTGCTCTGAAACAAATGACACCAAACGTAAAGTTAGGGAAGCTTGCTTCATTGCGGCTGACCCATCGGCAATCAACAGAAGAGAGGCCTGCTATTCCCTATCTCGTAAATGGTCCACATAACATCTGCACATAAGTTTGCATAAAATTTGCATAGTTTTACAGTTATTAACAGAATAACTCACCATGAATATGGGACTGTAGACTGTCCCGAAAGCGCTTAGCTGTAAAAATTTTGACAATTTATTAATAGCTTCATTACCTGTGCGCAGAGCACATATATATTTTAATTTATTTAAGCATTAATGAAGTAAAATCTTAATTATTGTTATATAACTAATCCATGTGTGTCTTCTAATATATCTTGGAAACATATGCAGGACTGTGTTTCATAATTTATTTGGATTTTTCACTCTCTTCTGTATTATGCTTTTATGAAAATTAAATGCAAACTTAAGGATATGTGTATTATGATATATATCATGCCATGCTTGAATTAATTACAAAAAAGTGACATTATTTATTTATTTGGTATTTTTAAAAATAATATGTATTTAATGAAAGGAATAAAAATGTGAATTATTTCACATAATCAAAGGAAACTCCTCATTAAATATTCACTTAAATTGGATGGAAGGACTGAACTGCAGTGCAATTTCTGTTCTCTTCGATGAAAATACACTATAATAATGAAGTATTAATTGTGGAATTACTAATAAATCATGGTATCTTAATTGGCAATATTTAAAAATAAACTATGTGTATATTGGGTTATAAAGTGCCAAATGCTATTCAGGAGAACTGTTGAGAATAATTGCGTACTTAATTTAAAATTGCTACGGAATGAATGGAATAATTATTGTTCAACTGTAGCTAAAAATGTCTTATATTTTCTTCATAATAAAAGAGAAATTTATTACTTATGTGTGATATAGAAAAACTCAAATAGCTCGGCTATGAACATTGTAGGTGCTAGGTCAGATTTAAGTTATGATTATATTTTTTTCATTGTCCTACAGAAATTCATTTTTATGTTTAAATTCAGTTTGGAATCCGTCCCATATCATTTCATAAACCCAGAGTAAAACTTTGCAAGCGAACATTTATTTTAAGTCACAAAACAAATAACTTTTGTTTCTTTATTTTTTTTTATTGCTTGTCATTACTAGTGTATATTATAGATAGCTAGGTATACTTATTATTATGTTTTATTTATAATTTGGATTATTATGATCTTCTAGATTGTCTCCAAATTCGTACTCACAAGTGGAGGATACATCGGTAACAAATTGATTTTATACAAATATGTCTTATTTTTCTTCTACGAAGGTAAAGAAAAGAAATATATATATATATATTTTATTATTATATCGTTAGAGAGAGGTTTACATTTATTTTATATATTTTATTATTTAAAAATGAGAGTTTTGGCTTTAAAATCAATGAACTTATAACTGAAATAGTTTGCTAAATATGATAAGGAAAGTTCGTTAGTAATAATTATAACTATCAAATTTTAAAAGTAACTTAAAGTTTATTCTGAATTAAAAGTAATACCTTAATGCATTATTTATTTACCATATTATCTGCATAGTATATAACATAGAATTATTTTTTTTGTATATATTCTTATCCGCACTGGTGCATGTCTATGTTGCACAATTATGACATTTGTTTAATAAAGTTCAGTTTGTGAATATTTTATGTATAAATTTCGGATGTGTCGTATTCTATAGAAATGAACAGATTAGTATTGCATCTGTGTGTATTTATCTGCCAGCATGTAAATATAATGTTAGACATGTAGAAGAGCTTTGTGAATGGAAAATACTCTGATTCATTCTAATATTTTTGTAGGGATAAAAGATTTTGCTTATTTAGTATGTTTTAATAATTTCCATGAGTAGAGCCTAGTTTATATTATACGGATATTATGAAATGATATTTAAGAAGTTATGTGCTGTTTTTCTTAGAGTCTTGGTGATGAGGAAGATTCTCCACCATCAGTGTGTTTAAAATTATATGAATTATTGTAGAAGTATTAAGTAAAGAGTTATTTACTCCTCATGTGATTTTTCCTCGGAACATGTAGTCTGTATAATCATTTAAATATAGCTCCGTGTTATTTAAAGTGTAGCCAGATAAATAGCTAAGTCAAATTCTTGATGTAATATTAGTGTCTTGTTTTATAGATGATTTATGACATTGTCTGAAATGAAGTAATTATTTAATATTGTCTTGACGAATGGAGAGTTTGTAGAAAAGATTGTTTTCTATTATTGTTGCTTGACACACACATACACGTAATATGAATAATGTCGCGAATATAAATATTTAAAATTATTGAAATTAAAATGTGAAATAAATGTTGTAAAACACAGTATCTTTATTTAATGCAGAATATAAATCATCAAACCATCAGAATGAATATGATTTCTTGTTATGTGCGAAAAAGGTGGATGTATTTAAAAATGATTGTTTCATTAGTTAGAAAAAGTTGCTTTGTTGATGGCCAAATATAGTTAATTTGATTTATTTTATTAGTCAATAGTAATATCCTCAAAATATTTTAGTTTTCCAATAATATAATATATTATTTAGTCAGTGTTATGTTTAATTATGTTTAAGTGAAATACTTAAGCCAAGCAAATATGCAAAATTAGAATATTATTATATTTAAGTGAAATATTTAAGCCAAGCAAATATGCAAAATTAGAATATTATTATGTTTAAGTGAAACTCTTAAGCCATGCAAATATGCAAAATTAGAATTTAGAGTTTATTGTTAATTTGCTTTCAAAGGGTATAAATAATGTTATATAATGGGGATAGTGCCGAACTGATGCTCAAAGTTTATTGGATAATCTGAAATCTGTAAGACAAGTAGTCCTATTGTAAAAATATCATGTTAAACTAATTTTTTTATTGTAATAAATGATTTGTTTTAGTTATTTAAAATCTTAAAAACTCTGTCTTGAGTTATTCTTGTGTACATTCGTGTTTCCATTTCCACATCTCCACATTTCATGAATCTATTATAGAGTATATATATATATTATTTTATAGTTATGATATTAGATTTTCTGGTGTCTGAAAATATTGTTTTCTTAATCCAAACATTATAAGGAAAATTTGTCTCTGGATAAACGTATTAGAAAGGTTGCCAAGTTAGTATATTTGTTAGATGATGATATGAGATTAAAATACCCTATTTCAGTCATAATCTTATTATTGAAACACAGTAGAATATTTTAGTCAATTTGTTTCATTACATTTTATCATACTTTAGAATTATAATTTATGGGCCAATGTATTTTATTTAATTCAACTGTGTTTGTTAAATTCCCTGAGATCTCATGGTTTATTTCTTGATTGGCATTAAAGTAGATGTTTAGATTATGATATGCCAAGTCATAGAATTGTTCAGTAATATAATTATAGCAAGCTGTTATATGTTGTATTTGGATGAAGGAAGAAATTAAGTTGAAAGAATATTTTAATAGATTGTACAAATAAACATTGTGATTCTCTATCACGCAATTAATTAATAAAAAGGATTTACATTATATTTAATGTTTTGTAATGTTTCTTCTTTCATTTACTTATAATCATGTATCTTTTGAACTTCCTATAGCCTAACACTGAGATGAGCTGAACATAGACTTAATTGAAGAGTCTCAATAATAATTTTGTATTATATATCTTGTTATATTGTTCTATTCATTAATAGAACTGTCGCCTGGGCATTTCGCTCATATAATGTATAGAAGTGGTATTGGGAGTGCAGGTTATAATATATATATATATATTTATATTTTTCATATCGCATCCTATATATATATATATATATATATATATAGGATGCGATATGAAAAATATAAATATACTTTATGGTAAATTTGAAAGGCTATTAAGTTACAACAACATTACTTATCAGCGCACACCTAGTGGTACAAGTATGACTAATAATGGGACAAACATAAGTGTTATATGTGAATTTTCTACAAAGAAAAGGATATACACATGTGTAAATAAAATCTGGAAAGAATTTGACTCTGAAAATAAATGTCCAGGACCAACAACAACTTCAGCAACAACTTTATCAAGTAAGTAATTTGTTAAGAAAAAAAATACTGTTTGCATTTACATTTGACATTATACAATAAATAAATTATCATTATAAAGCAGATGTTTACATTTAGAATAATCTATCTAATCATATATATATATATATATATATGTTACATATATATATATATATATATATATATATATATATATATTGTAACATTCACTGCATGAATAATTAAAAATATAAGCATACAAACAAATGTTAAAATAAAGAGATTTTAAAACCAAATAAGCTAGCATGAAACAATAAATCTCAAAAAGTCACAACGTTTCCATGAAGATAATAACTTTTAGTTATACTAACTTTGAAATCCAAACAAAATTTTATGAAATAAATTTAATATTCGTCAAACCGATAAATAATTAATAATCAGGTCGATGGAATGATTATGAAATTAAAATTAAAAATTAAGTAATAAACAAATTATAATTAAGGTAACTAAATGGATGATGAAAAGAAGTAATAATTAAATATTAAAATGAAAATAGCCTAAGAGAGAGGAAAATAGAAAAAAAAACATGTTAGAATAATGAATGATTAAAATAAAGAGAGAAGAAGATCTAATGAATGATTAAGATGATAATAGAATAAAAGCCAGTGAAGGGTGAATCAAGTATGATAATGAATTAAGATCAAATAAGGTTGAAAAAATATAAAAAAGATCAAGATGAAATGGGAGAATAATGTTGATGATGGAAAGTGATATCTCAAACTATAAACCAATATTGTTTTAAGTGATACTAATATAAACAAAAATAAAATAAGGATTCCAAGCTTTATCAAACCAGAATAATAACCATAAAGTCAAAGCGAGCTATAAGTTTTGAGACAAACAAAAAAAAAAACATAATTAAGTTATGCTGACTTTAGTAAAACTGTGAAAATAACATAACTCAAATCCAAATACAATAAATAACTGTATATAAAATATTTATCATCAATTCTAAATTACACTGCAAATTAGTAACTTATTCTGCTCAGTGTTCAAATAACTTAAATGTTATCATTTTACAACATATATCTCGGTCAGTGAGAGGACTTTTCCTACTTCCCAAAGATATCAAACTTAACAACTTATGATACAAAAGAGAATTAATACAGAATATTTATCAACGCCAATCCCAATAAAATTATGAGCTTTAAGCGTTGAAAAGTAAGAATACTATTTTACTAAACTAAACACAATTATGTACCAACTTTGTTATATTAAATAATTATGGACAATGTGATAAGGATCGATGAATGATATATCTGATGTTTCAAGTAAACATGTTAAACACAATTACATTTTATCTTTAAATATACAACTTAAAATAACATATGCACTTCAGGTTAACAATATTTTGATCAATAAGTGATGATGCTTTAAATGTACTTCTAAAACACAAGAGTTTAACAAAATTATTATGTATACTAATATATAGTTAAATGTAATTTACTGATTCATGATGACTTCAAAATAATAAGAGAATATGGTTAGCAACAATAATAATAATGTGGATGATTAGCAACAAGAGGAGATACAACTAAATAAATTTTTAAAACAACAAGATTTATTTACACATTTTACAAATTTTTATAAAGAGCAGAAATAATTGAATATCTATCTTTCAGAAACATTATATGAAAGAAGACAGAGACATGGTAAAAAAACAAGGTATATCCCATTTAATGCATGAATAATACATAAAATAGTATAGCACAGTAATACCTTCATTATCATTGTCAGCTATGTTTCTCTCATTTTATATTCTAAAACAGAAATGTTAAGTTCCGTTTAACATAAATAAGCATTCAAGTTTCCGAATAAAATGTATTCAAATATTTAGGTTAAGTGAAAACATTAAAATTTAAACTTACTGTTATATAGCATCATGTTACACTATAGCTATTTTATTTATATCAGAATATGATAAGAGCAATTATCATATGAAGCACAAATAATAATTATTATTATTTGATATGTAAAAATTTATCATATTAAAGTGGGAACATACATCAGAATTGAAATGTATACTAGACACCAATTCCCACAGATGTCCACACCATAATCATTTGAACTATTTATTTTCTTACTGATCCATCTGCGAATCACTGCTTGATTGAAATAAAATAACATTGTACATGTGTATCTCCTATTATGTCATATAAAAATTTGATAACAACTATTAAGTTTGGTTTACTTTTAAACTGATCAAAGTACTACAACATCATACGTACGCTATTCACAATTATGCAAATACTATATATATAAAAGAGTCACTAAATCTAACACTTTCCTATAATTGCTATATAACTATAAAATACCAATAACTTCAACATAAATAGTGGAAAATAATTACATGATATGTTGAGGGATCAGACAATAAAAAGACGCCATACAAAACAACATTAGATAGTTGTACAATCATATGGCTGATTCCAATATCTTTTTCTTAGGGAAAAAAATTGTGGAAATTATCTTATCACAGGGAAATAAAATTACTGTCATGAATAGCCTAAAAACGATTTACTCGCTGACGAAGAAGCTTCCAAATAAACAAAACAAATTTCGCATAAAACTATTAAATGGGCCAAGAGCTTTCGAGGAGAAGTATATTAAATCGTTTTACTGTCATGAATATAATTTTCTCTAGGGATTAACTGCAATAACCAAGCATTAACTATTTATCAACCTCGTCAATATAATCAACTCATGAAATAAGCAATTGGAGAGTGCTCCATCTACTAATGCACAATATCAATGATACAATATTTGACATCATTATACTTATCAGATGAAAACTATCACAAATCCTTTATCAATAAATTGCAAGATTAAATAATTCTAACATTAATAGTTAAAATATAAATATCCCATTTTACAACGCATAAACCAATAGTGTATTAAACAAACCAACATCGTAAGTCAAATGACGTTTAATTATTTTTTAAAATAATGTTTTTTTCCCATAATAAAATATATACTCACAGAAAATGAAGAATAGATACATTCTAAAACAAAAGTGGACATGCTAATTCATTATATAAAATTCTCCATATAATAAGAATATTGTCTCATTATGCCATACCTCTGAAAAGTTATTCTGACAGTTGATACATCATCAGAATATCAGAAGTTATTTTCATTAATATAAGAAATGAATGTTTTCTATCTAGACACACTATATTTAATATTAGATTTTAAACCAACTGGCAAAATAACAATAACAATATATATATAATAAAATATCCGTTAATTAAAAACAATATTGTAATTATAATTGAAATAATATTTTTAACGGTTTATAAACAATTACAAACAATCTTAAAAAAAAAAATATTGAGATATTTGCCAAGGAATTGATTGATGTCGGTTATAAAATGGAACAAATAAACAATACTTTATGTCAATTTAAAAAAAATTATGATAATTTAAAAGAAATGAATACTAATAATAAAAAATGGATATCTATTCCATTTATTTCAAATCCACAAGTAAAATTTTTTAAGGATTTATATAAGAATGTGTTAAATGTTTCATTCTACGTTCCAAACAATATTAATAAATTAGTCAATAATTCTAAGGATGTCATACCTGTCAAGCAAAAAAGTAATGTCATATATGAAATTTTTTGTGATTGTATGCTATCATATATAGGTGAATCTATGTGCAGTATTGATAAAAGATTGAAGGAACATGAATTATTATATAAGCGTATGAAAAATAAAAATAATGGTGATTTAATATCTTCTTCAGTTTTCTTTGATCACGAAAAAACATGTAAATATGAATTTAAATTTAATTTTGAAAATGTGAAAATTCTTCATGAAGAGAGAAACAATAGTAAAAGAAAAATTAAAGAGGCAATTTTTATAAACAGGACTAAAACGCATTTAATAAATCGACAAGCTTCTAACATTAAAATACGAGATTTGTGGAATTTGAATTGATGACGTTTGCTTCCACTTTTGGTTTTTGAATTTAATGGCAGTTGAGGCAGGTTAGAAAGTAACCAAAAGTACTTCTGTGGATTTTAAGATTGTTTGTAATTGTTTATAAACCGTTAAAAATATTATTTCAATTATAATTATATATATATAATCAACAACCATTATCAATCCACAGCAGGATGAACGTCTCTCTAAGTTTAATCCATATTCTCCGAAATTTAGCTTCTCCACTCCACATCACCCCTGCACACTTTCTTATTTCATCCATCCATCTCACATGTGGTCTCTTTCTGGGTCATTTACAATCTCTAGGAATCCAGTTTAAAATTTCAATTGTCCATCTATTATCATCTCTTCTAGCAATATGTCCAACCCAACTCCACTTCAATCTTTTAATTTTTTCAATGACGTCTGTAAAACCTGTTTGTTCTTTTACCCATATATTGTGTTTTCAATATCTTCTTGTTACTCCCAACATACATCTCTCCATACTTCTTTGAGTGGTCTGAAGTCTCTGTATTGCTGTTCTATTAAGTGTCCAAGTCTCAGATCCATAAGTAAGAACTGGTAAAAGACATTTGTTATTAACCTTCCTTTTCAAACACACAGTCATATTTCCTTTTAGTATCAAGTTATTTCTACCAAAAGCAATCCAACCGAGTTTAATTCTATGATTAATTTAATCCATTATGTTTCCATCTGTATTAATAATCTGACCAACGTATTTGTAACTGTTAACTTCTTCTAATTCATCATAATCAATCTTTATTTTTATTTTCATATTTTTTATTATTCATGTGTATTATAATAGAATATTAGTTGTAATATATATATATATATTGTAACGGAAACCCGGTGATCGGAAGCTTAACTTCTCTTTTGTTTATATATAATGGGGAATGCTTAAAATTCAAGATCGTCCACTTTCCGCTACCGCAAGCAGAGAGAACATATGGACATTAACGAGTCTATATCCGTACTTGACCAAACCTGCAACTATATGGGTATAGCCCCAGGTTATTTTTCCTGGTCAAATGTCTCTCGACTGCTGTAAGATTTAACAGAGTTACAGTGCTTGGATATTTATACATTTTAATGGGATCAAAATACTGCACCACTAGCTTCACATGTCAATTCAGTACTCATAATAAGTAATAATTATTTTCCCAAACCCTAAAATTATATTATTTTTGGAGTGGCAAAGAACGATACGAAACAGATTTAAATCAATAATAAATATATTTAATAGAATAAATTAACAATAAAAGAAATACTTTAAATCATTAACACTCAATAAAAAAATTATATGCTATAATGCAACAAGTAACCAAAATAAAAAGATCCTATAAATGATTGTACATTTATAAATCATCATTCCGTATATATATATATATATATATATATATATATATATATATATATATATATATATATATATATATATATATATATATATATATATATATATATATAAGTTAAAGAATGTCTGTATCATTCAAAGTGAGAATTTGGCCGTTGTCTCAATAAAGGTATGTGCACATGGAAATATAAAATGAATACATATTTACCTAGATTTTTAAGTCTCTGAATTAATTTGAAGTCTTGCCGACTGCCACATGGAATTTCTCCACTTCTTTAGCAGGGACGGTCACTCCTCAGTTAGATTTTGGTTGTGGGAACTCCTCCACATTTAGGGCATCAATGACCAGGCAAAACAAATTCTCCAGAAGGTGCTACATTGGCAGTTGTTACATCTAGATGGGAACCATTAGAGCACAGTGAATCTGGATCAGCAAGTGATCAGGACAGCCCTTAGCCAGCCATTCTTGATGAGGCACCGATGTTAGAAATCATATCTTGTTAACTATCACTGCTTATTATTGGAGCAGTCTTTTCACCAACCTCTCGACAAGAAGTCTTAAACTCCAATCAACAAACTGAAATTTTTTAATTAAAAAATTCCACAGTCCTTTGTTCTTTCGATCCTTTGTTCTCACTTTTTTTCCCACCTTTTTTTTCTTACTATGCCTTCGGCCATTTACATAGATTTGTTTTTACATAATTTCATAGCACTATTGCATTTATTTCTTGCTTTTTTTAAATTAAACATATTTTATTAAAATTGTTTTTTTTATATTTTATTTTGACAAGCATTAATTATTGCTGTCTTTATCCCACTTTAATCACACTCATACACACATTTCATTTTATTGTCAAATGTGTACTTTTATGAACCAAATCCTTATCTTTCGGTCATGCTTTTAAATTTCTATTTTTGCTCTGTTTAAGGTTTACAAACTTTACTTTTCTTATACATCATATTTTAGTTTGTCTTTCATTTAGATTTCTTTATTACTATTAATTTTCTAATGTACAATTTCAATATTACTAACTTATTTTTCATTTCACAAAATCTTAACTTTGGAGGGTAAAAGATAAGAATCTTTTTTGATTCTAATTCCCTCTCTTTTCTTAATTAAAACATTTCTTTGTTTATAATTTTTTAAACTCATTTTTTAGTATTCCAAACGCAATATTTATTATGTGTGACTGCAGTATGTGCGATCATCACATTACGCCATTCCCCTCCTTTAAAATATTTTTTTAAAAAATTTAATTTAATGCATTAAAAGCTAGATGCTCCTAACTACTGTTAGAACCTTTTCATATCCATGCACTCCTAATACGACTTAGTGATGAGATTATTCCTAGAGAGGTGACCAGGCAAATTACATCCCTACTCTGATGACCCAACCAGTATTACTAAACCGATTTAATTTCACTATAAACATTACATGAGTTTTATTTCTGCCTCCTACTTGTATATACAGGTTCGAGTCCACAGGATATCTCTGTGATGTGATTAAACCTGTTCATACCTCACATTTTACAAATGATAACCCTCTAAGTGACAACTCTGGTCACTATACTGAGGTGTGTTGGGAGGCTGGCATCTTTTCATCCAGCTCATCCATGAGCTCAGAATATTTTACTGATAGCTCATATTTTTATAAAGGAGTTCTTTCCCCATACATTGGTTTCTAATCCATTGACTCATGATATTTGTCAAATATCTAACTGGAAATCTTAATCCAGTGAGTCATTATGAGAAGGGGATCTCTGTCCCTGTCTTCTCTATCTAATAAGAACTGGTGACTGCAGAACACACATGAATGCATAACAGAGAAGGCTCACCATATACTGCTAAGATCCACCTACAAATATCTATACCTACACACCTTCAGCCTCTATCTATGATCTCACACTACTATCTATCATCTGTTTTTCTTAGTTTATCCTAAAGTCCTTTATACTGTTTGTCCATTTACTGGCTCATTCTTCTTTATATTTTCATGATCAATATTTCCTAATTTCATGTCCATTTCCATTACTCGTGGTCCAATTCCATTCCCAATCTTGTTCCATTGAATCCATCCAATTCTTATATATGCAATTAAGTTTTATCTGGAGGTGGTCTGATCCTGTGGGACTCATATCTGCTTATTCTCAGATGAGGATTCTGATTCTTATGTTTTCTATCCTCTGTCCATTTGTATAGCCACTTCCATTCAGTCTTACATCTAGATTGTTTATCTTCCTGCCCTCTTGGCTTCCACTCTGTAAAATCTCTTCTGTTTTTTTTCCATCGTTCTTTACTAGAATCCCAACCATTTTTAATTTCAAGTGGCTCCTTTGGAGGTGGTGTATATGTATATCCCTTGTTTGTATCTCCTCCAGTGGCTCTTGACTCGATACATTATATCCCGGTATATGTGCTGTTACCGGCTGACTTACTTATCCTCTCTTCAAATTTTAAGTCTAACTTTTCTACTACCTTGAATACCTGACTTATATCCTTCTGCATGCTCATCATCATCTTCTACTCTTATCACTTCCACTTCCTCTTCTTTATCTAACTTTCTTATTCTCTTCTCTGGCCACTTTATGTCTTCCCTCAGATCAAACTCTGCTGACTCTCTATCTATACTCTCGGCCCATGCTAATTCATCATATACACATAGCTCCATACTCTTTTGTTCATCCCACTTACTTTCCCTGTCACATCTATTTCCTGTGTTTGTTGCTTCTGATTGCTTGATGAAGTCATTTCTAATCTCTCTATGGCTTCAGCAATTCTTTTCTGGTTGTCCATTTCTACATTTACCTGCCATTCTTCCATCCTTCTTTCCTGTCTGTCCACATATTCCTTCATGAATTTCCGTTGCTCAACCCTCATTTGCATTAGCATATCAATTATATCTTTAAAGTTTATTTTATTTTTCACTTCCCTCTCTTTATCTTCATTCTCTTCTCTTACTTCCTTTTCTTTAAGGTCCATTTTAGCTTGGGACCTTGTACGCATAGATATCAATTTATTCAACACTTGATCTGTGTTTGTTATTATTATCTTACTAAGCTCTTCTGGATATATTTATATAAAAAAAATTCTTTCTACAGACTCTTTGCTTTTTACTTTGATTAGCTATTTAATTTATTTGTTATTTGTCAGTTAGCATTTAGACCGCTAGCCAACCCAAACATCTGCACTCTGGTTTACCATATTGTCTTCCTGCCCTAGATTTGTTTGACTGCCTGCCACACCTTGATGATTGTTCTATATTTCACCTACTTATCCAAATCTGACTCACTATACTTCAATTAAAAACGCTCTTATGTATTACCTTTAACTATAATTTCAACTGAATTCGAATTCCTGCTATAGGGGAGTGTTAATTGTATTCATTTATTATTCAATTTCGTTAAGGCTATCACCATTTCACCCACACATTTATTTTTCCATTTCTTAATATTCTACGTTATACCTTGGTACTTTACTTATCACTTTCTTATCACGGTCATAAAATCTCACCAATATTTTATTTTCTAATATTACATTCATAATTTTCAATCACTTTAAGGTTACAGCTGTTTAAAACAAATCATACACATATAGTTTTCTTTAATGTACTAACATCCTTCGTTACACACACTATGTTTGTACTTTATTGATCATGTTGCCTCACAATTATTTTTAAAATCAGACATATATATTTTCCTCAACTTAACTAAGATTCGCAAATATTTTTATCATTTATAATTTTATTTTCAGCTTAACTGGGATACGTTATTATTACAGCACATGTAAATATCTCTTCAACTTCGCATATATATGTGATTATCCTAGCATCCTACATAGATATTTCTTCATTTATCTTAGTTCAGCGACTATTTTATTATTTATCATTTATAATACTTTATTTTCAGCTTGACTGAGATACGCTATTATTATCTCACACATATATCTTTTCAACTTCGCTTATATATGCGATTATTCTAGAGTCTGACATATATATTTCTTCACTTAACTTAGATCCGCGGCTATTTTATTATTTATCATTTATAATTAAAACCTTACTGAAACTGTTTTATTCTTCCTTTCTCTTTTTTTTACCTTTTGGCTGAAACAATTTATATTTCACTACAGCAATTAGATCAAGACAATTTTTTTGTTCGTGGCAATTATATTAGAATCGCTTGTCTTATTTTTATATACGTTACTACAAATTTCAAAGCTTTCTTAATAAAAAATAAATTCTCACCTCTTTCTATCCTTTGTACACATTTGACATTGAAACACATATATAAAGTACTTTAAAGTGAAAAATTTAACCCCTTCATCTTCGCTTCTCACCACTGTAACTTACGATGCTAAATTTATATATTTTGAAAACATTTTTTTTTTTTATTTTAGAAAATATTTACGTTATCTTATACAATTAATTCAACATGTGGTCACTAATTGTAAAACAACAGAAATCCCGGACACTGGCCCCCAAAATATAACAGAACCAACTTCCCTTTTATTTATATATAATGGGGAATTCTTAAAATTCAAGATCGTCCACTTTCCGCTACCGCGAGCAAAGAGAACATACGGACATAAATGGATCTATATCTGTAATAGCCCCAGGTTATTTTTCCTGGTCAAATGTCTCTCGACTGCTATAAGATTTAACAGAGTTACAGTGCTTGGATATTTATAAATTTTAATGGGATCAAAATACTGCACCACTAGCTCACATGTTAATTCAGTACTCATAATGAGTAATAATTATTTTCCAAAACCCTAAGATTTTATTATTTTTGGAGTGGCAAAGAACAAGACGAAACAGATTTAAATCAATAATAAATATATTTAATAGAATAAATTAACAATAAAAGAAATACTTTAAATCATTAACACTCAATAAAAAAAATTATATGCTATAATCCAATGAGTAACCAAAATAAAAAGATCCTATAAATGATTGTACATTTATAAATCATTATTCTGGGTATATATAAAAAAGTTAAAGAATGTCTGTATCATTCAAAGTGAGAATTTGGCCATTGTCTCAATAAAGGTATGTGCACATGGAAATATAAAATGTAGTATTCATATTTACCTAGGTTTTTAAGTCTCTGAATTAATTTGAAGTCTTGCTGGCTGCCATGTGGAATTTCTCCACTTCTTTCACAGGGACGGTCACTCCAAAGTTAGATTTTGGTTGTGGGAACTGCTCCACATTTAGGGCATCAAGGACCAGGCAAAATAAACTCTCTGGCAGATGCTACATCAACAGTTGTTACATATAGATGGGAACCATTAGAGCACAGTAAATCTGGATCAGCAAGTGATGATGATGGCCCATAGCCAGCCATTTTTGATGAGGTACCGATGTTAGAAATCATATCTTGTTAACTATCACTGCTTATAATCGGAAAAGTCTTTTCACCAACCTCTTGACAAGAAGTCTTCAACTCTAATCAACAAATTTAATTAAAATATTCCACAGTCCTTTGTACTTTCGATCCATTGTTCTCACTTTTATTCCCACCTTTCTTTTCTTACTATTCCTTTGGCCATTTACATAGATTTGTTTTTACGTAATTTCATAGCACTATTGCATTTATTTAATTCTTTTTTTTAATTAAACAGATTTTAATAAAATTGTTTTTTTTTTATTTTATTTTGACAAGCATTAATTATTGCTGTCTTTATCCCACTTCAAACACACTCCATACATGCATTTCCTTTTATCGTCAAATGTGTACTTTTATGACCCAGATCCTTATTTTTTGGTCATGTTTGTACATTTTTTTTGCTCTGTTTAACGCTTTCAAACTTTACTTTTCTTATACATCATATTTTAGTTTGCCTTGCATTTAGATTTCTTTATTACTATTAATTTTCTAATGTACAATTTCAAGATTTCTAACTTATTTTTCATTTCACAAAATCTTAACTTTGGAGGGTAAAAAATAAGAATCTTTTCGATTCTAATTCCCTCTCTTTTCTTAATTAAAACATTTCTTTGTTTATAATTTTTTAAACTCACTTTTTAGTATTCCAAACGCAATATTTAATATTCTTTAAAGGTTAAATATCTATATGTGTGACCGAGTATGTGCGTTCATCACAATATATATATATATATATATATACCTTAATAATAAACATGAGTGATAAAAATATTTTATCATGTTTTACTTTTTCTTCTAGTTATTAGTTTATTCTTTTATTATGAGTTGACTGACAAGGGTTAATGACATTATTGTCAAAACATTTTGTAACCACACACACACACACACACACACACATATATATATATATATATATATATATCAACCAATATTTCTAACTGCTGTCAAGGCAACCTTCACACCTTTTAATAGCAATAATGGAAATCCATTCTTACTAATGGTCCATTGAATATATGTGGACACTAAAAGATTGCAACTTGACTACAGAGTATGAAATATTGTTACAATGAAGTTTAAATAAACTTCTTTAAACATGAAATAAACATGTCACTATAATGCAGACTAATAAATAGTCATCTAAAACATTACTTAATGCAATACTTTTAAATTACCCATGTTTTATTTAGAACTAATAATCGAAATAGTGCCTAAAGCTAATCTGGGATAATGATATAATTAGTTTCCAACCAGTAACCACCTAAATATTCACAGTAAATATAGCAACCAATATTTCTAACTGCTGTCAAAGCAACCTTCACACCTTTTAATAGCAAGAATGGAAATCCATTCTTACTAATGGTCCATTGAATATATATGGACACTTAAAGATTGCAACTTGACTACAGAGTATGAAATATTGTTACAATGATGTTTAAATACATCTCTTTAAACATGAAATAAACATGTCACTATAATGCAGACTAATAAATAGTCATCTAAAACATTACTTAATGCAATACTTTTAAATTGCCCATGTTATTTCATGTTTAAAGAGGTTAATTTAAACTTCATTGTAACAATATTTCATACTCTGTAGTCAAGTTGCAATCTTTAAGTGTCCATATATATTCAAAGGACCATTAGTAATAATGGATTTCCATTCTTGCTATTAAAAGGTGTGAAGGTTGCCTTGACAGCAGTTAGAAATCATCATCACCATTATCAACCATTATTAATCCACTGCAGGATGAAGGTCTCTCCAAGTTTAATCCATCTTCACCGATCTTTAGCTTCTCTTCTCCACATCACCCCTGCACACTGTCTTATTTCATCCATCCATCTCACATGTGGTCTCTTTCTGGGTCTTTTACAATCTCTTGGAATCCAGTTTAAAATTTCAATTGTCCATCTATTATCATCTCTTCTAATAATATGTCCAGCCCAACTCCACTTCAATCTTTTAATTTTTTCAATGAGGTCAGTAACACCTGTTTGTTCTCTTACCCATACATTGCATTTCCGAACTCTTCTTGTTACTCCCAACATACATCTCTCGATACTTCTTTGAGTGGTCTGAAGTCTCTGAATTGCTCTTCTATTAAGTGTCCAAGTCTCAGATCCATAAGTAAGAACTGGTAAAACACATTTGTTAAAAACCTTCCTTTTTAAACACATAGGCATATTTCCTTTTAGTATCAAGTTATTTCTACCAAAAGCACTCCAACCAAGTTTAATTCAATGATTAATTTCCTCCATTATGTTTCCATCTGTATTAATAATCTGACCAAGGTATTTGTAACTGTTAACTTCTTCTAATTCATCATAATCAATCTTTATTTTCATAATTTGAGCAAATCGATTAAACATTACTTTAGTCTTTTTAACATTTATCTTTAGTCCTACTTTCCTACTTTCATCTGATAATTCCTGCAACATTTCCTGCAGATCTGAAGCATTATTTGCAAAAACAACTACATCATCTGTGAAATCTAAATGACTTAAATAATCACCATTTACTTTCACTCCTCTAGTTTCCCATTTTAATCCACAAAATACTTCATGCAGCACTGCTGTAAAAAGTTTTGGAGATATGGAGTCACCTTGTCTTACACCTTTCTCAATGTTGAGTTTCCCAGTGTCATTATGTAATCTAATTGTTGCTGTTGCATTTTTATAAATATTCTTTAAAATATGACAATATCCTGGATCTATACCTTGATGATCTAATGCTTTAATCACCGAAGAAATGTTTATAGAATCAAATGCCTTTTCATAATCTACAAATCCTAAGCATAATGGCAACTCATATTCATTTGTCCTTTCTATAACTTCTCTCAATACCTGAATATGATATACTGTACTAAAACCACTTTTAAATCCGGCTTGTTCTCTTGGTTGGTGGAAATCCAAAGTTCTCTATAGACGAGTAGTAAATATCTTGGTAAAAATTTTATATAAAACTGATAAAAGGCTGATAGGTCTGTAATTACTAATATCTCATTTATCACCTTTTTTAAATATTAATATTATTACTGCATTCTTCCAATCATCCAGTACATCTTTATCATTTAGATATTTGATATATAACTTTGCTAAAAAATTTTCTATTTCTTCACCTGCTTCTTTTAATATATCAATTATAATTCCTTCATTACCTGGACACTTTCCTTTCTTCATACATTTAATTGCATGTCTCACTTCTTCATTTAAAATTCTGGGCAATTTGGAAGATTTTATAGATATAGGAGGTACTTGTTCTTTATTACTATATAATTCTTGATAAAAATCTTCTACAAATTTCATGATGTCATCTCTCCTTTTAGTAATAATTCTATCTTTTTTTTCTTATTGCAGATATAAATTTCCTACCAATACCAAAATGTTGTTTTACATTCTTAAGAATTTTATTTTCTTCTACAGCTTTCCTTGCTAGTTCACAGTTATACTTTCTTATATCATTTTCAACTCTTTTCCGCACCATTTTACAAAATTTCAAGATATTCAATTCTTTTTAATGCATCATTTTTGTATATCTTCATATTCCTTTATTTCTTCATAAATTCTCTAGTCTCAGTAGAAATTTTATTGGTCAATTGCTGTTTCTTTCTACCAGCTATCTTTGTTGCAGTTTTCAAAAGTGTATCAGTTATTTTTATATTAATTTCATTTAAATCTGAATCATGTTCAAAATCTACTAACACTTGAAACCGATTTGTAAGTTCTAATTTAAATTCATTAGAATGTTTCTGAAGATTAGGAATATCAACTGTAAATATTGGTTTTCTTAATAATTTTTATCTCTCTAGTTTTACATTAACACATATCTTACACCTTACTAATCGATGATCACTTCCTGTGTTAAATTTATTAAGAACATTACAATCTTGAAATATGTATTTCCTGTTAGTCAAAATATAAACCAATTCTGATGTACCTTCATTTGGATGCTTCCATGTCCATTTCCTTTTAACATTTTTCTCAAAAAAAGAATTCATAATATAAAGTTTTTCTTTTTCTGCAAACTCTACAAGTCTATGTCCTCTCTCATTTCTATTACCATAATCAAAATTACCCACATAATTTTCATCTTTCATTTTTTTACCAATTCTAGCATTAAAGTCTCCCATAACAATTTTAAAATGGTGTTTACTCTGATCAAAAGCCTTTTGTACATCCATATAAAAATCTTCTACTACTTCATCACTATGAGAACTTGTTGGGGCATAAACATGAATTATCTGCATTTGGTATCTGCTATTAAGTTGTATAACTAATCTTGCCACTCTGTCCGATACACCATCAATCTCCACAATATTGTTCTTCCACTTTTTATTTATAATGAATCCTAATCCACTTGTATTTCCAATATTTGGGCCTTTATAATAGAGTATATGTCCACTTTTTAAATTAATTGTCTCTTCACCTTTTCTTCTAACTTCACAAAGTCCAATAATGTCCCATTTAATATAAGAGAGTTCTTCTTCTAATTCTTGCAATCTTCCTTCACTTGAAAGTGATCTGCAGTTGTAAGTACCTAAATAAAAAGTCATCATCAAATTGTAGCCTGGGTCCACAATCAGGGGATTCTTAGCACCCTCCGCCTTTGGCCACCAACCGCTGCCTTGGTTGGTGACTTTACTGCCTCCTGGGAATAAGGGCCATGCTTTATTTTTGTCTGTCATAATTGTATATATGTATTGGAAATATATTTATCATTTACACAAACATTCATTCTGCCTTATCAGGCACTGAGAAGAAAGACCATGGTGTTTCTTGGTAGAGATTATCACATCTGGATATTATCCTGGTAGTAGAAAAAAACAATTTTATAACCTGAATCTATAGTATAGAGTGAGAGTTCTGATGATGATGAGTGCTGTTTGACTGCATTAGCATTCTCATCTCTCCTAATACTGATGTGATGATTACTGATACCGATGTAAGAAGCTTTATAATTTTTACATGAGATTAGATAAACATGATGAGATTCAAGAGTGATTTAATCCTTGGGCTTGGTTATTATATTATTAATATTTTGATGAGTAGAAAATGCTGTATCTATATTATAGCATTTTAATATACATCCAATACCGTCTGTAGTTCCATTTTACATATGGAACACAAATCCTAATAGCTGATTTATCATCTTTTTGTTTCTTATTTGGTCCATTTTAGGCTTGAAATAAGTTTTTTTTTTATAAATTTATAATCATAAATATTTGCTAATAAAACACTATTAATATGATTTATTTCTTCTCTCAGATGTGAATGTCTGAAAGATTAATTGCTCTATTTAAAGGAGTTTACTGGCAGTTGAGGCAGGTTTAAGAAATTATGGGAAAGAACTTCTGCATATTTAAGGATTGTTAATAATAGTTTGTTACTGTTAAATGTATCATTTTTTATTACAATTACTATTTTATTTAAATTAACAGCATTTTGTATATATATATATATATATATATATATATATATATATATATATATATATATATATATATATTTATATGACTATAGATGGCGTTCTACCAAAAACACCTTCAGGCGTTTGTTTACGTAAACGTCAGAGTGAGTATTTCACTATCTCTAACTTAATTTCCACCTTCATATCATGATTTCAAGCTATTAGCTATTGTCAGTGAAGGACAGGATTAAGAAACTAGATCTAAAACACAAACTCTGAGCATTTAAGAAACAGTTTCTATTCAGCTTTCAAGCGTGAATCTTTTAGACACGTAATGTCTTCAAACTCAGCATCGCATTCCAGATAGCTATATGGGTCTGATATCAGTTCAGCATCACCACATACTAGAAGTCTCTGCAATATATATCATTGCAAGAAAGACCTCAAAGGTACATTTATGAAAAACAAAAAACACAAGTTAAAAACTTGCATACACTTCTATTTATGACTATAGATGGCGTTATACCAAAAACACCTTCAAGCGTTTGTTTATGTAAATATCAGAGCGAGTATTTCACTATCTCTAACTTAATTTCCACCTTCATATCATGATTTCAAGCTATTAGCTATCTTCAGTGAAGGACAGCATTAAGAAACTAGATCTAAAACACAAACTCTGAGCGTTTAAGAAACAGTTTCTATTCAGCTTGCAAGCGTGAATCTTTTAGACACGTAATGTCTTCAAACTCAGCATCACATGCCAGATAGCTACATGGGTCTGATATCAGTTCAGCATTACCACATAGTAGAATTCTCTGCAATATATATCATTGCAAGAAAGACCTCAAAGGTACATTTATGAAAAACAAAAAACACAAGTAAAAAACTTGCATACGCTTGTATTTATGAATATAGATGGCGTTATACCAAAAACACCTTCAAGTGTTTGTTTACGTAAATGTCAGGGTGAGTATTTCACTATCTCTAAATTAATTTCTACCTTCATATCATGATTTCAAGCTATTAGCTATTGTCAGTGAAGGACAGGATTAAGAAACTAGATCTAAAACACAAACTCTGAGCGGTTAAGAAACAGTTTCTATTCAGCTTGCAAGCGTGAATCTTTTAGACACATAATGTCTTCAAACTCAGCATCGCATGCTAGATAGCTACATGGGTCTGATATCAGTTCAGCATCACCACATAGTAGAAGTCTCTGCAATATATATCATTGCAAGAGAGACTTCTACTATGTGGTGATGCTGAACTGATATAAGACTCATGTAGCTATCTGGCATGCAATGCTGAGTTTGAAGACATTACATGTCTAAAAGATTCACACTTGCAAGCTGAATAGAAACTGTTTCTTAAATGCTCAGAGTTTGTGTTTTAGATCTAGTTTCTTAATCCTGTCCTTCACTGATGATAGCTAATAGCTTGAAATCATGATATGAAGGTGGAAATTAAGTTAGAGATAGTGAAATACTCGCTCTGATGTTTACGTGAACAAACGCTTGAAGGTGTTTTTGTTATAACACCATCTATAGTCATAAATACAAGCGTATGCAAGATTTTAACTTGTGTTTTTTGTTTTTCATAAATGTACCTTTGAGGTGTTTCTTGCAATGGTATATATTGCAGAGACTTCTACTATGTGGTGTTGCTGAACTGATATCAGACCCATGTCGCTATCTGGCATGCGATGCTGAGTTTAAAGACATTACGTGTCTAAAAGATTCACGCTTGCAAGCTGAATAGAAACTGTTTTCTAAATGCTCAGAGTTTGTGTTTTAGATCTAGTTTCTTAATCCTATCCTCCACTGACGATAGCTAATATCTTGAAATCATGATATGAAGGTGGAAATTAAGTTAGAGATAGTGAAATACTCGCTCTGACGTTTACGTAAACAAACACTTGAAGGTGTTTTTGGTATAATGCCATCTATAGTCATAAATACAAGCGTATGCAAGTTTTTAACTTGTGTTTTTTGTTTTTCATAAATGTACCTTTGAGGTCTTTCTTGCAATGATATATATTGCAGAGACTTCTACTATGTGGTGATGCTGAACTGATATCAGACCCATGTAGCTATCTGGCATGCGATGCTGAGTTTGAAGACATTACGTGTCTAAAAGATTCACGCTTGCAAGCTGAATAGAAATTGTTTCTTAAACGCTCAGAGTTTGTGTTTTAGATCTAGTTTCTTAATCCTGTCCTTCACTGACGATAGCTAATAGCTTGAAATCATGATATGAAGGTGGAAATTAAGTTAGAGATAGTGAAATACTCGCTCTGACGTTTATGTAAACAAACGCTTGAAGGTGTTTTTGGTATAACACCATCTATAGTCATAAATACAAGCGTATGCAAGTTTTTAACTTGTGTTTTTTGTTTTTCATATATATATATTGTAACCCAATCTTTTATTTCCACCTTCATTGGCTTGAGGATGCAATGTTTTCATGCAACCCTGAGGGTGTTCTGTCTCCACTATTTGCTCCAACCTATTTTTTTATTATTTTATATTGTTTGTGATAGGGCAGTTAACATAGTCCTGCCATGATTCCAGCTTCTAAGTCTCCAAAGAAAAGGAGCTACGCATAGTTTGCATTTCCCAGCACATGACTCAAAAGATGCAGTTCATAATTTTGTATTTCTCAGTACCTCTATGAATGAGGGTTTTGCAATAATTTTGCATTATATT